>CAIGRB010147313.1:2056-21218 GCA_903798255.1 Fraxinus quadrangulata
GAGGTCTACAATAGAAAGTCTAGACATATGAGTCTAAGACACTACTACATGAGGAAATTAATAAAAAAAAGAGTAATTTCCCTAAATTATGTGAAGTCGATTAAAAACTTGGCGGATCCTCTAACTAAACCTCTAAATAGAGATTTAGTGAATTCTACTTCAAGTAGGATGGGGTTGAAACTCTTTAACTAAAAATGTCCACTAATGATGACAACCCTATATGTCATTACTCAAAAGGTAATTCACGAGTTCAAAGGGTAACAACAAATTATTCGATATGTGGATAGTTTCAGCATTATTAAAATCTGCGATAACCCTAACCTAGTTAAAATAATGCTTGTTGTTACTAAAGTGAGGGTTGAGCTTTAAACTCTTGATGAAGTTCAGTACTAAATACAATTATCTCTAAAAGTAACAAAGATACTGGAAGAACTTTACCTAAACGAACTTCGAGATGGTGCCGCCTCAATAAAGAGTTAGAGTTTATCTTTTAAAAGTTTGTTGAAAAAGATGAACGCAAGGCCATAATAGCACT
The DNA here is from genome assembly GCA_903798255.1 of Fraxinus quadrangulata. Taxonomy (NCBI): domain Eukaryota; kingdom Viridiplantae; phylum Streptophyta; class Magnoliopsida; order Lamiales; family Oleaceae; genus Fraxinus; species Fraxinus quadrangulata. Next base: position 2,592 of record CAIGRB010147313.1, read on the forward strand.
AAGCGAGTTTGAAAAACTTGAGAACACGTGATACTTGTGTGTGTTCTTACCGGTATTGTCACAAGGAATCATTGGTTCAAAGCTTCCATACTAACTTTAATTCCGACTTTACCTTGTTTGAATTACACTATGATTAGATTCAAATCGAAAGATATCTAATTCTTATGCATGAGTATTGTAAATATTTGAATATGAGATTTATTTAATTTTTTGAACAAGTGGAGGATTGTTGTTCAAAGAATTAAAAATTGAGTATGGAATAATAAAAAAGAAGGAGAAAAAAATAGGTGCCCCGCGCCCATTTGGAAAGTTTTCTCACCCGAAAGCAATAGCGCCCTTACGCCAGAACGACTGTTGGGAGTCAATTTTTCTCCAATTTTTTGACCGTTTGGGTTTTAATTTTGGTGGCTTTTCAGCATAGTTTTGGCACCATTTCGTGATGAATATTGGTAGCCTATAAATATGTGATCTTGTTAATGAAATAAGAAAATGAAAAATCATTTTTGAATCAATTATTATTCTATAGCAAAATAAACTTTCTTCATACTTTCTTCATATTCATTCATCCATTTGTGTTCTTCAAGTTTGGATCGAAAATACTTTGTGCTTTGGTATTTTCTACAACAAAGCTTGATTAATCCTTCAAACCATTTGCCGAAAAACTCTTAACCATCTCAATCAATCCAGAGAGGGGAGAAAATATAGTTTAAGGACAGCGATCAGGCGTTTGAGCCTTTAATTCTTGATTCCGATTTGTTCGTGCTTTATTCATCATACTGCTGCATACTTTGGTGAGTTTCTTCTCCAACCTCGGTCCTGTTTCCAATAGGTTCTTCACTTCTTTGAAGATCATCAACTTCAATAAAAATCCAAGTTTGGCATAACGACCAACAAACCCATTGCATGAGCGAGAAAACGTACCACACCATCTCCTTGGTGAGTTTCGAGTTTCTGCTTTTTGTGTGTGGTGATGTCGATTAGAGTAGCCAACGGTAGATTCAGTTTTGGTCGGTTGGGTGTGCGGTGATTAATTGGAGCAGCCGGCATATCTGCTTTGCTGTGGAGAAGGTTGTGGGATTGCAGAAAAATTGAGTTGGTGAAGTTGGAATTGATTTTGAAGCTTCAATTTGTATACTGTATGCTTTGTTGTGAGTTCAATTTACATGTTGAACTTTGAAGAATGTTTGCGAGTGGAAAAGTGCAGTGAAGTTTAGGACCCATTTTTTTTCTTTACTTAGAAAGAAGGCAGAGGTAGGTAAATTTGAGAAATAATGATGAAGTTAGTGAATTGAAGAATTCATTTTTAACAGGAGTAAAATAAGTGAATTTTACACGAGTCTTTGGTGCGAAAATTGGGAAATATAAATTGGAGGAATTGAGTTTGGGAGTTATTATGGTGGCAATGCCTCAATGGACTGAACAAATCACAAATGTGAAATTTGTTAAAAATGTTTGGAAGACAAGAATTTAGGCTAGTCAACCACTTTATTTAAGGATAACGCTATGCTATGTGTACATAGCATTATCCATAAACTTTCACATAATGGATACGTGGTCGGCCTCTATTGGAGGGGTGCCTGATACTAGGGGCCGGCCACATGTCCATTATGTGAACCCCTATTAAGTTTATATGCCAGTTAATAAATTCACTTTATTGAATATTTGTTACATTTTCACCTTTTCACACTTTGTTTGAGATTTTGTCACTTTTTTGAGTTTTTACATTTTTTTTAATATTTATCTTTTTTTTTTAACAAAGAAGTGACATTTACGTTTTAACAAAAAAAATGTTTGTACATTCTATTGGAATAACAATTTCAATTATTTTGTTACTTTTATATTCATTATTTTGTTCCCATTTGTCCCCAAAACAAATAAAGACGTTACAAATTCTCGTATTATTTACATCCAAATTAATTTTGTCACTATTTTGAGTGTTTGCCTTTTCTTTCTTTTTTTTTTTCAGTTTTTCATTTGAAATTTCTGTCACTTTTCTTATTATGTGTTACTTTTTTGTCACTTTTTTTTAGTGACAAACATTACTTTTTAATAAAATGACATTGTATGTAACTTTTCAATTAAAAAAAAGTAACATTTAACTTTACTTGTATGTGACATTTGACTTTACACAATATTTTTTATTTTCAAAATATTTTTATATGATTTTTCGAAAGATCGCTAATTTTAGGGGTGTTTTTGTAAATTGCCCATTTAAATAATTGTGTATAAATGCTATCTTAAAGTTAAATCCCAAATTAAAGTAATCTAATAAATAATTAAGTAATTTGACTTTGGACATCTAACTAAAGTGTATACCGAATTATATGTGTTTAGACCGAATTCATTATGGTTTTATTTGATGATGGGCCAAATACATATGAAAACTATAAATATGTTTATTATCCCCAATTCATGTGTAATTCTCACTCTTTGTGTCATCTCATCAATACAAAAATATAAGAGAAAACATATTCAAAAGAAAGACTCAAAATCCACAATCAAGAATATGCAATCTACAATAAAAAATCAAGAAGAAAGAATTGAAACAATCAAGATTATGGAGTAAGAAGCTAAAACCAAGAACAAGAATTGAAAAACCAAAAGATGAAATGTTTAAGATTAAGATTAAGAAGTCAAACATGAAGAGAGTGTAGTTGATATTCAAGATTCAAGATCTAGAATCAAGACCTAATAATAATGAATAATTCTCAATGAATTAAGGTATGTTCCACACTAAATATTTTCTTGGTGATTTGACATAGATGATCTTGGTAATTAAGTAATTAGGTTTTCAATTTCTCGATGTTTAAAGTTTCATAAAATTCTAACAAGTGAAAAATAAAAATTAATTTAAAAATTAAATCAGAATATCAAGTTTATTTCGGAATACTAATTTTGTAAAATAGATTAATTGGAACAATATGTTAACAAAGTAACATCTTTTATCTAAATTAATGTATATGGAATATTAGGACAGTTGTGTGTATGTAATTCATGTGGATATTCACCAATCCCAAGGAAGGTAAATGTTTGGCCGAATTACATGCAAACCCGTGGTAATAAAAATATTACGATTATAAAGTTTCTCTTTGTGAATATTAAGTCGGTCCAAAGATAGACTTAATATTTTATATGATTTATTGTCGATGTTTGATTACTACACCAAGAGTACCATTTACAGGTTCTATCCAAAGACTAAATATTAATATGGATTCCTTGTAAAGATGTTGTCTAGGTTTAAGTTCTCTATTCTATTAATCTATCTACTTATAAAATATCCGTCAATATAAATTCAATTCCTGTATTTGAACCAAAACTTAAGGAATAGAAAGAGAACGATCATATCATTCTTGGCTACGTGGATCTTGGATTAAAGACTGAACAACCTACTGCACTTATGAATAAGAGTTTCGTTGATAAAAATAATGTGACTCGAATAAGTGGGATCATTCAAACTGCATAAGCCTTATGATCATGAAACGTGAAATTCCCGCAACTGTGTCCAATAAGGTAACTACTTCCAAGGAATTTTTTTAAAAAATTGAAAAACACTTTGCCAAACGTGATAAGATCGAAACTAGTACATTTCTGAAGAATTTATTTCACTAAAGTAGACGGCTAAAGAAAAAGTATGGGAGTACATCGTGGAAATGTCTCATCTTGCTTAAAAAATAAAGGCATTAAAATTTGAGCCGTCTGATGACTGCTCGTGCATTTGGTTTTGATTGCTATTCCTGCACAATTCAACTAATTTGAGGTTAGTTACGACTGTCAAAAGGACAAAGTTGATTCTTAATGAGCTCATTTCATATTGTTTACAAGAAGAAGAAAAGCTAAAGCAAGAGAGAACTAAAAGTACTCACTGGCAAGTACATCTAAAGGCAAGTCAAAGGATAATGAAGCTACATCTGGTTCAACTCAAAAGAAACAACAAAAGCCTGAAAATGATAAATTATCAAGATGTTACTTTTGTGAAAATCTGGAGTGCATGAAGAGAGATTGTATTATACGACGCTTGGCATGTAATGTAAAATACACTTATCACTTTGATCTGTTATGAGTTTAATTTAGTTTCAATACCTAGACACATTTAGTCGATAAATTTCGATATCACTATTCAAGTAAGTGTGTGTATGTGGGATTTCCTAAACAACCTAAAGTTAATTGATGTTAAAATATTCATCTATGTGAGGTGATGACAAATCAGTTAAAGTTGATGCTATATGGGCTTTTAGGTTATTATTAAAGACTAATAATTATTTGAATATGAAAGAGTTATTTGTGGTACCCTGTTTTAGACGGAATTTTGTTTCTATTTCTATATTGAACAAATTTTATTACTCTTGTTCAGTTGAAATTAGTCAATTTGATCTTTTCTTAATTCAAATGTTGTGGGTACCAGTTCTTTATCCGGTTATGATAACCTATATTTGCTAAATACAATAGCCTCTTATAAAGAAATATTGCATATGAATTTATGTGGTATTAAACATAAATTAACTAATGAGAATTTCACTTCATTATGACACAAGTAATCAAGTTACATCTCTCAAAAGAGAAAATAAAAGTTTGTGTTGGAATGAATTCTTGATCCCTTTGATTTTTCAGAGTTAAGTGTTTGTGTCAATTACATTAAGGGGAAACAGACAAATTGGGTACCAATAGGACTCCAGACGTCTTACTAATTCATACAGATATGTGTTGACAATTCCCTTCGACTTTTTGGAATATTCAACAATCACATTTTACGTTCATAGACGATTATTCTCGCTATAGTTACATATATCTCGTTCATAAGAAATCCTAATCAGTGGACATGTTCAAAGCTGTTGGCATCTGACCTCCGAGGTCCCTGGGTACAGTTTGATAAATGCATTAAGCTCGTGGTAATGTGAGTTCGGATATGTGAGATCAGCTCAAACTATGTTTTTTACTGAGGTTATGTGGGACATAATGGTTTAAGATTCTGTATATATTGTTACAAATGGTCAGTAGATGAGAGACATATGGAATGCTTTACATTAGCGCCCATAAATTCAATTAATTGCAGGCCTTAGCTTCATTCACTAAGTAAGTCAATAATGACTGGAGACTACATGTAAGGTTAACTCATGATGACCCGACAAGTTGAGCTCAGTAACCAATCTAAACATGTTAGTGATGTACTTCCTCTGTTCGACACTGTAGTTGATGAGACAAGAAAATAAAGTATGCATGTAAATCCTTCCTATAAAGGGGAAGGAGGAACCTTGATAAGGGGAGGAGAAAAAAAAAAGAATTCTAGACATTTCATATTTCAAATATCTCATTTAATAAGAAAGAAAATGAAACATTTGTGATTAACCTTTGTAACTTGCAAATTACTATTAATCAAGTTCTTATTTTTCTCTTAAGTTGGCTTGAATTTTGTTCATGTAACTTTTCAACTTCATTAGTTTGGAGCTAGAAGGAGGCCCTAGCTCGTTAAAGCAGCCTTATCTCTCTATAAAATCTACGAAGGAGTACCATCATGGATGATTTTTTAGCATCTGGAAATCAATCCCACATTTGTTCTGAATAAATCAGCAATCCACAAAATGTTGGAAGAAGAAGAGGTCAAAACGAAGCTGCTGACCCCCAAATGGCCACGATGAGAGAAGTTATAGAAAAATTGACAAATATAGTCAACAGGTTAGAATGGAACCAAACTCACGTTCCACCGCAAAATACCGAGGTTGAATCCCCACACGGCAAAAGAACCAGACGACCTCCCACCAGGAGGACTCTCCAATGCTCAAGAAAAAAAATATTCTAAAAGCCGAACTGAAGAGGCCAGGAGCACTCCCATAAAAACAAAGCCACCGCTAGGAAAACTAATAGTGTATTTGATAGATTGGGCTCTCAATACTCTCAAACACCTACGAGTAGACGGGACGAACCGCACATTAAACACTCAATAGAACAACCAGAGCCCGAAATAAGTGCCTTGAGAAAACGTATTGCTAATTTGGAAGCTAAAGACAAAGGAAACACGGAGAAATATCTCACAAAATGCCTTTCTCCCTTCATTGAGGATATCCTTGCTGAACCTTTGCCTGAAAAGTTAAAGATACTGCAACTAGCCAGGTACGAGGGAGAATGGGATCTTCTCAGCCATTTAGACAAGTACACTTCTTAGATGGAACTACAAGGAGCAGGAGATGCCATAATGTGTCGTACTTTTCCGTTGACCTTAGGAGATAAAGCTCAAAGGAGGTTCCGAAGGCTACATCAAAGATCCATAAAAAATTGGAATGACATTGATACGGTATTCCTAGCCCAATTCATGGGTTCTAAAGCAAGAACTATACCTAAGGAATGCTTAGTAAGCATTAAGTAAAGAAAGACTGAATCATTTAAGAGTTACCTTAACAGATTCAATAAACAGTCCATGAAAGTTGAGAAGATCTCTAATGATGTTGCTCTTATGGCAGTCCTTTCTGGACTAAAGCCTAGAACGAGGTTCTGGTGGTCTGTACATGAGGACGGACCTCAAACATACCACGAGTTCCTGAATCGAGCTGAAAAACATATAAGTGCTGAGGAAGCTTCACATTAAGCAAAGGAGAAAAAAGTGGATAAAGACTTCAGTGGAGAAAAGAGAAAAGACAGGAGGGATCGAGGTCATCCCAAGCCTTATCCTAACAGATTTCATGATTATCATCCACTAAATGCCACCCTAGAGGAAGTTTTCTTACAAGCAGAAGAAAAAGAAATGATTCGTAGACCCCCACCCCAGGAAAAAAATGTAACAGGGAAGAATCCAGGGAGGTATTGCTGATACCATAGGACTACAGGACACAACACTGACAACTGTAGAAATCTAAAAAAAAAAAGTGAAATCTTTAATTCGACGGGGCTACCTGTGAGAATTTGTGGCTAAATCTGGAAAGATGAACCGAGCTGACAGTCAACAACCTAATTGACAAGTAATGGCCCCGCGAGTTCAGCTAAGTCCCCTAGCTGGAGATCATTTACCCTGAGTTGAGATCAGAACCGTAGTAAGTGGCACTCAATGCCTTAAAGGATACAGAAGAGTAAGGTACAAACAAGCACGCAATGCCCGTACCAGAAAAATTACAATGTAAGATTACCAGAGTCCGACACTAATACAGTGTCCTATTTAGAATAGTTTGGATTTTCGAAAGAAGATTCGTACGAGATTTTGCAGGACCAAAGTGATGCACTAGTAATAACCATGGTTGTAGGTGGGGGTACAAGTGCATCAGACCCTGGTGGATAATGGAAGCTCGGTCAATGTTTTGTACTCTCAAAATTTAGAACAAATGGAGATCTAAGAGTGTTACCTCCAGCCATATTCCAGGAGATTGCAAGGTTTTCTGGTGATCCCATTGAAGCTCGAGGTCAAATCATTCTAAGTATGGAATTAGGCGAGCTCCCTTGCCAAAGGAGAATCCTAGTAGATTTTGTTGTTGTTGACCTTCCTTCCAACTACAACATCATATTAGGGAGGCCCATACTTCATGAATTAAAGGCCACTACCTCGATATATCATTTTTGTATAAAGTTCTTTATTAAGAGAAATTGATGTAGTACGGGAGAATCAAGTCAAGGTAAGGGCTTGCAACATTGATCTATCTAGTCCTCAAGTTCGAATGTTGAGAAGTCAACTAAATAATCGAGCAGGGAAATCAAGGTTCAAAAGACCTATTGTTGTCGACCTCTCTAAGATCGATATTATTGAGAAGCACCGCAGAAAGTCGATTGATGACCAACTTTCCTTTGAAGAAAAAGAAGCAGATATGCACCCCTATCACGAAGTTATGGTAATTTCGATACTTGTGGCCAGAGTTATCATTCCCAAAGTTTTAGTTGATAAAGGGAGCTCTCTCAACATACTCTATGTTAACACATTAGAATGGATGGGAATTCCATTAAGTTTTCTACAACCATATCTTAATGTGGTTCTAGTCCTCAACGGGCCCTCACCCAAGCAAAATGGTTGATTGAGCTCTCTGTCGAGGTCGGTGAAGCTCCACGCTGAACTAAACTGAATGCTGAGTTTATAATGCTCGATTCCAATTCATCTTATGACGCCATCATGGGGTAGCCTCTGTTATTTGATCTTATAGCAATTGCATCAATGTACCATTAATCTATCAAATTTCCTATGCCTTATGGATTAGGGCAACTTAAGAAAAATAGAGATGTTGCTGAGAAGTGCCGGATGAGGAATTGTCCAACTAAAAAGGTTACACATTTTTCCTCAAAAGTTCATATGGTATATCAGGTCAATCCAGTCTCGATCCTCTAAGCCCCCATGTAAGGATAAAAGGAGGAGAGCCAATGGAGGAGCTAGATAAAGTAGAGGTCGGACCAGATGATCCTCCGAAAGAACTCGGAATAGGCTATGAACTGCAATCATCCCTCCGAGGTCAGATTATTAAGTTTCTTCAACAAAACCTCGATGTTTTTGCCGGAATCATTTAGAGGTGAAAGGGATCAACCCAGGAATCATTTCCCACAAGTTGGGTATCAATCCGATGGTGCGGCCTAGACAACAATGACATCGACCTCTGAATCCAGAAAGATACGAAGCTTTAAACAAAGAGGTGCAAAAATTTCTTCATAATGAATTTATTCACGAAGCAAAATATCTAAAATGAGTTGCTAACCCGGTTCTTGTAAGAAAGAACAATGGAGACTGGAGGATGTGCATAGATTTTATCGATCTGAACAAAGCACGTCCTAATGATAGTTTTCCACTACCAAGGATAGACCAAATGGTAGATAGAACAGCAAGGCACGAGCTACTTAGTTTCATGGATGCATATTCAGGGTATAACCAAATTCCTATGTATGAGCCTGACCAGGAACACACCACTTTTATAACTGATCGAGGTCTTTATTGTTACAAAATGATGCCTTTTGGTCTTAAAAACGTTAGAGCCACCTATCAACGTCTAGTCAATTCCATGTTTGCCGAGCACATTGGTAAAATCATGAAGGTATATGTTGATGATATGTTAGTAAAGAGTGCGGATGCCAGGAACCATCGACAACATCTTGCAGAAATGTTCGAAATCATAAGGAAATATAGGATGAAACTAAACCCGCATAAGTGTGCTTTTGGCGTGACTTCGAGAAAATTCCTAGGTTACATAGTGAATCGCCGAGAATCGAAGCAAACCTAGAAAAGATCCGAGCTATCTACGGCTAGAACCGAACCGACCCAAAATTTTCGGGTATTTAATAAATGGAACAGTTGGGTCCAAATATAATTATAGAACCGTTCGGTTTCGGTTCAATTTGGTTCTGTACTATAATTGAATTTTTTAACATTTACATCAACACTACACAAATACAACTAATAAAATGTTCATTCGTAACTTTTACAAATTACCGTAGCCCAATTTAAAAATATATAAATAACAAGTTGTCCAATAAGATTAATTTAATATATACAAATACCAAAAAGTAGATACAAATATTAAAACATTGGTGATTCATATCAATAATTTATTTTCTTCAAGTAGCCCGCATAAAGAAAATGAACTATAAATTAAAAGTTATAAAAATAAAATATTTTTAAGTATTGGTAATACTTACCAAATATTTGATTTAATCTTCAATTACTTGACTTGTCATAGTAAGAAACTCTACAATCATAATTGAAAAAACGCAATTAACAAATACAAATAAACTAAAAATTATTCAACTAAAAGTTATAAAAATAAAATATTTTTAAGTATTGGCTAGTTTGTTTAATTAATTTGCTAATTTGTTTAGAAAAAATTAAAATAATTTAATTAGTTCAATATAAAAAATTAAAAAAATTATTTAGATTCAGTTCTTATTCAATTATTTGGTTCTTGGTCTAGAATCGAGAATCGAACCAAAACTCATTGATTTTCGATTCAGATACTCGTTCGGGTATTTAACTTATGAAGAACAGCTCGATTCGGTTCGGTTCGGGTTCAGGTTCGGTTCGAGAGTTTTGTCCAGCCCTAGAGCTATCATTGAAATGCATCTCCCAACGAAGCCTAAGGAGGTACAAAGTTTGACTAGGCGAGTAGCTGCCTTCAGTCGTTTCATGTCAAAGTCGATCGACAAGTGAAAGCCCTTTTTCGATATCTTACGAGGAAGAAAGAAGTTCAAATGGACTCATGAATGCCAACTCACTTTTGATGAATTAAAACAAAAACTGGCCAGCCATCGGTGCTATCAAAACCAAAAGTAAGGAAATTACTGATTTTATATCTTGCAGTTTCTGAACATGCTTTTAATGCTATTCTGGCTAGGGAAGAAGAATGAATACAGCATCTTGTTTACTATGTAAGCAAAGCTCTTCATGAAGCCAAGCTCCATTATTCTCCCTTAAAAAAATTGGCCTATGCTATGATTATGGCAGCAAGGAAGCTGAGGCCCTACTTCTTGGAATACCTAATTGAGATTCTAACTAACTACCCATTAAGGCAAGTTCTACAAAAGCCTGATACTTCAGATTGGATGGTTAAGTAGGCAGTAAAACTTGGGTAGTTCGATATACGATATAAGCATCGTACATCCATCAATGGTCAAGATCTCTCTAATTTTGTAGAGGAGTTCAGTTCGGACGTAATAAGAGAATCCTAACAGGACACACCATAGGAGCTGTTTGTTGATAGATCCTCAACAAAAGCTCGGTCCAGGGCTGGAGTTATCTTGATTAGTCCGAATCGTCAAATATTCTTCGAAGCATTATTGTTTGACTTCAAAGCTTCGAATAATAAGGCTGAATATGAAGCCTTTATAGTGGGGATAAGAATGGCTAAAGACATGAGAGTTGCTCTTCTGATAATTTACATTGACTCACAATTGGTGGTCAATCAAGTTAACGAATCATACCAAGCTAAGAAAGAAAGAATAAAAAGCTATCTCCATATAGTTAAGCAAGAGTCCAAAAATTTCCAAACCTTAATAGTCAAACGAATTCTTCAAACTTATAATGGTCACACCAATCTGGCAACAAGTGAAGGGGTGGAAGAGTTTAATAGCATTCCGATCGGAAGGATATGTCATCGGCCATCGAAAGGTTGGAGATCATCTCTATGATGACTAATCCTAAGTCAACAAGGATGGATGAAATCAGTTCCTAACTGAAAATAGGTTTATGTCCAGAAGATCCTGTTGAGGTGAGAAGACTTCAGATGAGGTCAGCAAGATACACATTGATCGACAATGTTCTCTATAAGAGAGGAAATTATGTGCCATTGTTAAGATGCTTGAATGAAGAAGGAGCAATTTATGCTTTGCAAGAAATGCACGAAGGAGTGTGCGGAAATCATGCTGGTGGACAATCGTTAGTTCATATAATACTGCAACAAGGATACTTTTGGCCCACAGTGAAGAAAGATGCATTGGAATTTGCTAGGAAATGTGATAAATGCCAATGATTCACTCCAAATACAAAACTCCCGCAAGGAGAACTGAGCTATGTGATGGCCCCATGGCCCTTGTCCAAGTGGGGGTTGGTCTAATTGGTCTCATGCCTACTGGAGAAGGGGGAACAAAGTTTGCAATTGTCGTAGTTGATTACTTCACTAAATGGGTGGAGACTAAACCCAGCTAAGATAATCGAGCAAAAGACCACAGACTTCATATGGAAGTTCATCAAGCTAAAGGCCAAGTTGAAGCAATTAAAAAGATCATCAAGAACACGCTGAAAAATAAATGGATTCTCTTAAGGAAGGATGGGCTGAGGGACTCCCTAGCGTGCTATGGTCTTATCGCACTACGTCTAGGAATATCACCAGAGAAAACCCTTTAGCTTTCGGGGTGGAAGCTATCATCGCACTTGAGATAGGGATTACCTCTATTCGGACAACGATGTATCATGGGGAAGGAAATGACAAGGTGTTGTGAGGAGAATTGGATCTAGTAGAAAAGAAGAGAAATGATAATGAAATTAGAAATGACGTATATAAGCAACCAAATGCGAGATACTATAACTAAAAGGTTAAGAAACGAGAGTTCGAGGTCGGTAACCTGGTGTTAAGAAAATGTTTTCTGGCTACAAAAGAACCTAACTCTGGGTCTCTAGGACCTAATTAGAAAGGTCCTTATATAGTAATCAGAGTGCTACTTAAAGGGGCTTACGGGCTGGAAGACATGGAGGGCACACCCCTGCTACATCCTTGGAGTGTAGAACATCTTAAGAAGTACTGCCAGTGGATAGTAAATGCATCTTGTATCACACATTTATTATCTATAATAAAAATGTGTGTTTTGTTAAAAGGGAAAATATATAGAAAAATTTCCTAAAATGAGGAAATCATTTAAGCCCTGCTTATTAGCAGGCCGAGCTAAGGTTGTATGTTCTGCAACACTTAGAAAAATTTTCTAAAACGAAAAAATCATTTAAGTCCTACTTATTAGCATGCCGAGCTAAGATTGCATGTGCTGCAACACTTAGAAAATTTTTCTAAAATGAAGAAATCATTTTAGCCCCACTTATTAGTAGGTCGAGCTAAGGTTGCATATGCTGCAACACTTAGTCCAAACAAATGTAGCAAGGTTCATCTATTATATAACTTATAAAATTGTAGAAATAATAATATTTTAACGCAAAAGAAAAGGCGAATTGACATTAATTCATTAATGAAATAAGATTACAAGAAAAGCTCCAAAAGAAGTTTTGAAATTTGACAAAAAACAAAGGGCTAAGAGGCCGATGGGTCTTGAGGAGCAAGAAACTCGTTGCTAATGTCTTCATCAGCTGGGAAGATCTGAACATCTACTGCCTTCGACAACTCTTCAAATTTCTTTTGCTGCTCCTTGTAGGCCTCACCATGAAGGAGGTGTCAAAATCTGGTCTTTCCCTGTTGATGTGCTTTATTATTTCACCCAAAGCCACACCATAAGCATCCTGACCCAGCGCGTCAAACTCAGGAGAGGCCTTCCAATTTTCAACTGCTTTGGAACCTTTGTGCTCTACCTCTGCTACATTGTTAGCAGCTTCCTCAACTCTCTTGATGGCCTCGTCAGCTCAAGCTTTTTCCTCGTCAGCTTTTTTCTTTTCATTTTCAGCTCAGGCAGAGGTTTTTTCTCCCCAAAACTTGATCTCTGAGGTCAACCTGGCATTCAGCTCCATCCCCATTTTGTTTAGACGATCTTCATAATCTTTCTCATTCTCAGTGAATTTTGACTTTTCTACCTCCATTTTGTCAAACAAGGTCACGGCTTGGTTTTTCACTTCGACATCTTGTCTAGCTCAGTCTTAACCTGAAAATAGAAATAATCGAAGTTATGGATCATGACACTCAATTAAACCCCAAAGTACTTGAGCTTGAAAGACTACTTTATCTGCCACATACATCATATATAAGATCGATCTGTGGCAATAGAGTTGGGCAGAAATTACTGCCTCGCCCACGGGCATATCAACAAGGAATTGTTACTCCCGTTCATTCCAACTCCTAGTAAGAAGAGTAGCAGATTCTCTATATGGAGATGGAGGTATCGCAGTGGACTCCCTAGATGGAGATGGAGTCCTAAGAAACTCCAGTAAAATCTCAGGTCGACGTACTATCAAGTTATCGACATTTGCCTCTGTAAATCTGGACATCTTTCTTGTGGCCTTGAGGAGCTAGTCCCAGTGATAGCTGGGACAGAGGTAGAAGCTTGAGGCATGGGAGTAGACCTTGAAGGAGATGAGGCCACGGGAGTGATTTTTGGTAATGGCTCATGAGAATGACGTTGCTTCAAAGGTTGTTCAGGCTCAACCTCGGATTCAACCTCCTCAGATCGGTTTACGACCTCGGCTGAAATTTTTTTCTTCTTACCTTTAGCAGCCACTGCTGCCTTCACTACTTCGTATCCCAACATTTCTTGGTCTTGATCTGAGATGGGAATGAACAAATGTAAGTTCAATAGTTGTGGTCAAAGTTAATTAAAATACTTGGAAGATACTTACTGGAAAAGAAGGGATAGTAGTAGGAGCTCTAGCTAATGATGAGGTCGACGGGGAGAGTTTGGAACAACCTCGCTTGATATAGGTTGGAATCTGAGATAATAGACTTGCAGGACTTCTGCTTTTTCGGAAGAGATCTAATCTTGTTAGCTCGCTCTTGCACTGCTTTGGTCAAAACAGTTTTCTTATAGTCCGCAATAGGGTTCGAATCAATTAGAAATATGTTTTCTAAAAACAAGTATAGAAGTGTACAAAAATGATGTTTTACTTACACAGTGGGTGATAGAGGGTAGGAACGATGTCCTCTCTATTTACCTCGACAGGATAAAACTGTCACTCTCCTAATACATAAAAAATTCCTCCTTCCACTTCTTTATTGAGGAGGGAGTATCTAGCAGTAATGGACCTCCCATCCTAGGCCTAACACTAGCATACCACCAGCCTAAATCCTTCACATCCTCTTTGAAGGTAAAAAGGGAGTTAAATTGGGATATACTCAGTTCGGGATAGCCTAATTTGTTCCACAAAATTAAAGTAGCAACTAAGGTTCTCCAACTGTTAGGCCAAAGTTAGGTTGGGGCTATTCCTCATTAAGATAGAAATTGACGGATTATTTTGGGAAAAAGCTACTTAAACCGACATTGAGAATAGCCGAATTCAAAGCTATACATCCAGACGGTGGAGTGTTAGCTCGATCAGATGCAGTTGGGATAACTAGCTCTACCGAACTGGGAATACTATACTTAACCGTTAAACTGGCAATCATGTCTCCCGTAACCACCGACCTATATGAATCAGCCCCCCATTCGTGAGTATTTTCCTTATTACCTTCATGGGATCTAAGCTCTTCCTCTTCACGGTTTTGTCCCATATTCCTAGAAGTACCTGATTGTTTTGGGTATACTGAGGTAAAGGGGATTGGTGTTAACAGTTCCTGACAGTCTAAACTAGCAACGAATGAGCTAATAGAAGGAGAAGACGAAGAAGGTAATGTTTCCTCCTGTTGGTTATCTCAGGATTGTACCATGGACTCGTCTGAACTCGTATAAGCAATCGAGGTAAAATGCAACACAAAGGAAAATGAAAGGTATTTTCGTTAAAGGAAATACCTGAATATGGATGACGTCACTCAGAAAATAAACAAGAACGTGAAGAAAAATTTTTGGGAAGTGAAAATTATGAAAAAGGGAAAAGCGAAAGTGAGAAAATGAGGGGTAAGAATCATTTAAAAGAAAGAAATATTAAGAGGCATGATCTGGACTGTAGGATGAAGGAGTGGAGGGAAAATGAATGGTAGGATTTAATTATTTCAAGACGACGTCGTTTCATTAGGGGAAGAAACTGAATGTGCACGACAACTCATTCACAAGTTATGGCTGACACCTGTGCATGTCCTTTATTGCGGTAATAATTATAGAAGTGGGAAAACGTGCCAGTTGTGCTAAAGGTTAGTCCGTCACCTAGGTGAGTACTAACCTAGAGGGTAACTGTTGGCATTCTACCTCCGAGATCCCTAGGTACAATTTGATAAATGCATTAAGCTCGTGCTAATGTGAGTTCAGATTTGTGAGATTAGCTCGGACTACGTTATTTACTGAGGTTATGTGAGACATATTGATTGAAGATTTCTTATATATTATACAAATGGTCAATAGTCGATTGACATATGGAAGGCCTTACGTTAATGCCAGCAAATTCAACCAATTATAGGCTTTAGCTTCATTTCCTAAGTAAGTCATTAATTACTGTGGACTATATGTAAGGTTAACTCATGATGACCAGACAAGCCGAGCGCAGTAACCAATCCAAACATACCAATGATGTACTTCTACAGTTCGACACTGTAGCTGATAAGATAGGAAAATAAAGTATGCATGTAAATCCTTCCCTATAAAAGGAAAGGGAAAACCTAGATAAGGGGAGAAGAGAAAAAAAAAGGATCTTAAACACTTCATATCTCAAATATCTCCCTTAATAAGAAAGAAAAAGGAAACACTTGTGATTAACCCTTGTAACTTACAAATTACTATTAATCAAGTTCTTATTTTCCTCTTAATTTTGCTAGAATTTTGTTCGTGCAACTTTTCAACGTCAACAAAAGCTTATTAGGCTCAAGTAAAAAATCTACTCGGCAAAAGAATAAAATCAGTTAGATTTGATCATAGTGGTGAATATTATGGCAGATATGATGGATCAAGAGAACAATGTCCAATGCCTTTTGCTAAATTTCTAGAGAAATGTTGAATCATCCTACAGTACGCCTAAATCTCTATAGGAAGAACCTATAGTTTAAATTCTTAATAAAGTTATAAGTAAAGCAACTGTCAAAATCCCTTATGAGCTTTGAACACGTAACAAACCTAATTTAAAGCACTTACACATTTTGGGTTGTCCAATTAAGGCAATGCCTTATAGACCATCGAAAATAAACTGGACTCCAGAATTGTAAGTTGCTAGTTTATTGGATACTTTAAAATGTCAAAAGGTTACAAATTTAAGATCCCAGTATCAAATCAATTTTCGAAATGGGAAATGTCCAATTCCTTGATAATGTAGAGTCTCTAGTGGGAGATAAGGTTATAAGGCTAAAGATTTTATCATGGAGGAAGGTGATACACCTCTTACTAAGGGGGCCAAGTTTAGTTTCAATAAACTCCCTAAGAATAAATTTAAAGGAAAGGAAATACAGAAAATTTCTCGTACTTCAGCAGTTAGGAGTTTAATGTATAACTAAATTTCCACACATCCGGATATAACATTCATTATTGGAATGCTGGGCAAATTTTTAAGTAACCCTTTGATGGACATTTGGAAAGCTGCCATCGAGTTTTTTGGTATCTATAAAGAACTAAGTATTACATAATCACATATAGGAATCAGATCAATTGAAGATCATTAGATATTTCGATTCTGGTCATGGAATATGACCGTAGAATTTTGTCATCAGGCTGCAAATTTTGAATGGAATTGAAAGACCACTTAATTTATTCCGCGACAATAGTAGTCTTGTATTCCAATAGAAGCTCGATGGTGTCAAAGTTTGCAGACATTAAGTTCCTCGTTATTAAGGAAATAGTTTCATATTTTTATAGAGCATATTGGAACAAATTTCATGATTGTGGATCCGCTTACTAAAGTGTTATCATCAAAGTCTGTCATGAGCATACTGTTCATATGGGTATTGCATCTTTTGATGATATAACAATTTAGTAAGAGTTTGTATTTGACTGATGTCTGATTTATACACATCTTAAGCTTATAAATATTCAGGTTATTCTACTAAATTAAGACATTCAGTTCAGTTGCACTCTGATTAAGGTTTTGGTCTGATCTTATTAAAGAACAAGGTATGACCAATTGGAAATAGATATGTTTGGATCACATTATATGTAATTTTCATGCTGCACATCCACACTTGATCTATGTATTTGATTGTGTTGATATACGTGACAATTGAGGGTTTAGCTATGATAATTGTAATGAAGATTGCTTTGATCCTATATTAACAAAATTGATGGAAATGATTGTTCGAAGATGCTTTTAGTTATAATAGCAAAAGTTTTGAGATCATAAGGTTATATATATACATATATATAAGGCAACATATGTGGCTCAAATGAAAAATTGTTAAATATTAATTTGTCATGTGGGCCTGGATATATAATTAATTGTATATTAAATAGTGTTCTAATTGCATAAAGCAAGGCGAAACGTGCAGGTCGAGCTTTTGCCTAGGTGAGCATAGGCGAAGCCTGTGTTAAAAAGCGTAAAAAATCTTTTTCTTATTTTAATATTATTTAAAAATTTTAAATTAATCTAAAATTATATAATAACTAAAGGAAAAAAAAAAGTAAAAAAAACGTTGAAAAACATTAAAAAAGCGTAAAAGCGCGAGCTAATCTCGCCTAGGCGTGAAACAAAATTTTTAAAAAAATTGAAAAAGAGCAAAGTGGCATTTTGCTCGAATTTCGTGCTTAGACAGCTCCTAGGCGTCGCTTTTTAGAACACTGATGTAAATGTTATCTTAAAGATCCAAAATTAAAGTTATCTAAACAAAGAACTAAGTAATTGAGTTTTGGGTATCTTAATAAAGTGTGGGCCGTATTATATGTATAGAGACCAAATCCATTAGAGTTGTATTTGGTGATGGTATAAATAAGGTTATGATTCTCAATTCATATGTGATTCTCATTCTGTGTCATCTCATCGACACAAGAATACAAAAGAAAATATATTGAAGAGAAATATCCAAAATCCACAGTCAAGAACAAGCAATCTATAATCAAGAAGAAGGAATTAAAACAATCAAAATTATGGAGCAAGAGACCAAAGTCAAGAATAATAATTCAAGAACCAAAAGAGGCAATATTCAAAATTAAAGATTAAGAAGCCAAACATGAAAATATTGTAGTTGATATTGAAAGTTTAAGATCTGGAATTAAGATCTAATAATAATAATCATTATCAATGAATTAAAGTATGTTCCGCACTTAATAATTCTTTTGGTGATTTGATATGGATGATTTTGACAATTAAATAATAAATTTTTAATTTCTTGATGTTTAAAGTTTCATAAAATTCAAACATATTATGCCTATGTTTGGCCTCCGTTTTTTAAAAACTCATTTTAAATCGTACATTATCCCATACAATAATTTGCATGTAAACTGAAAATTTTTCTTTACTTTTTAAACACA
>CAIGRB010147364.1:0-22459 GCA_903798255.1 Fraxinus quadrangulata
GATCACAAATTATTTATTTTATTGATCACATATTATTTGTTGGTCACAAGTACCCAAATAATTGGTCACAACTACTTTTTATCCGACTTCAACCCAATCCACCATTGACACAAATCGAACGTCATACCACCCTACCTCACCACCACTGCTGTTGCACCATTACTAACACCACACCACCTCCGCCGCCGCCGCACCACTTGCACCACCATCATCTGCGTCATCACCACTTGCATTACAAACACATCACCGTCACTATTTGCATAACACTGATAACCACCAACAAAAATCATTCCAAAACTCAAGCTAAGCAACTAATTAGATCAGATAGAAGGAAAAAATGGCCACAAAAATATCGTGATGCCGCTACATGCAACGACTTTGTAGCCTGTGCATGCTGCTTCGCGTTGCGCGCAATGACGCTCATAGGCCGCTTCGCATTGCGTGAAGAGAAAGGAACAGAGAGAGTGTGAAAAGAAATGAAAATGATTTAGGTTTTAAAATTGGATGGGGTGGGCGGTTTGGTAAATAGGTGGGTTTGTAGATTTATTTAATTTTATGATATTATTATTAATATTAAAAAATAAAATTATCACCTGATTTTTGAATAAAATACTTTTAAATCTGATTTTTTAATTGGAAAGGTAAAAATCAAGTGTAAATGTAATTTCCACATCCAATATATGTTTCAACATTTACAA
The DNA here is from genome assembly GCA_903798255.1 of Fraxinus quadrangulata. Taxonomy (NCBI): domain Eukaryota; kingdom Viridiplantae; phylum Streptophyta; class Magnoliopsida; order Lamiales; family Oleaceae; genus Fraxinus; species Fraxinus quadrangulata. The sequence goes on from CAIGRB010147364.1 coordinate 699, forward strand.
GTCATAATATATTTTACATATTGTAATTAGGGGAAATCATATGATACCCATTAAATATAAAACATTTCGGGTGTGTTTGATAGAATTTATTTTTCATGAAAAATGTCAGTTTTCCATCCAAATTCATACTTTGAAATGTTTGATTAATATTTTTTTCATGGAAAATATTCCCCAACTTTTAAAAATATACCTAATTTTCCTTATTTTTAAGGAAAATATTTTCTTTGGGGGGAGTAGGTTTTTATTTTCCTCAAAATAAGGAATTTTTTTTTCTTTTCTAAGATATATTTTCTAAATTCATCAAACACACTCTTCATATTTAACCCAAAATGGTTTTATATACTGAATATTCTACATAACCTCATTAAAAAAGCCAATAATATTTATTATGAAACTTTCTACCTTTCGGCGTTGTAACTAAAATGTGAAATAGCTAAGATTATGGTATACATTAAATGCAAATGCAAATTCAAATTCAAATATGTTAGGTTGAGTTGTATAGCTTCCCCCAAAATAGGGGGTCCTAAAAAAATTTTATTGTTCGTGCCACCATTGTGAGGAGGGTGTACACAGTCTCCATGTGCAAATAGCAATTCCCTATTATTTTAGTATCTTTGGCCGCTTTATGTACACACACACCCACACACACACAAAAACATATATATATATTTGCATGTATGCATGTACACACATGCATATTGAAGTATTATCCTTTTTTAATACATAATAACAAATAATATATTTAATTTAAACATCCGTAAGAGAAAATTTTAAAGAAGAACCAATATGTTTTACGTTTAAACACTAACTGGATTTATTTATTTATTTTTGATAATCATACTACGTGGACAAATAATTGGCTATCTACAATGAGGTGATAAATATTTATCAACAATATGGCTGTTAAAAGATAAATTCCATATCAAAATATTATAAAATAAATAAATAGTATATACTCCTATCAACAATGTTGATCATTTAACCAAATTCTTAACATAGTATTAAAGATCATTAAGTTCAAATGAGTAATTCGATCTGATTAAAACTCGATCGAGTATACAAATTTTAATATTGGTATATTTAAACGAGTCATGGTCTTACAGATGCATGTTATGTGATAAATCTCATATCGATTAATATAAAAAGAAATAATCAACATGTGACTCATTGTGCTACTTTACTAATAAGGTTGATCTTTTAAAATATAACTTCAAATAAAAAATAGTTTGGTTGGTCATAACTTTATCATATATGTATTCCTCCTTGTAATAAGAGATGTATGGCTGCGTAGAGTAGAGAGGCGAAAATAAAAATATGTGTAATCTCTAACATTTATTAAATGAGCAAATTTCACCCGTAGTCGTTTAACTTTAATTTGGAACAATCACATTACTGTACTTTAATTTATGAGTAATTAGGCTAGTCCATTAACCTTCTGTTAATATAATTGATGACGTGGTTACAAAAAGGAACGAATTCTCCACATGTTTGGAGCACGCCGAAATCATGCTTGACGTGGTAAGAGTGGGCTCGACATCTGTTGAGCTCATTTCTTTGGGTCAACAAATTGGCGCCAACGACCGTTAAATGTTTGTCAGAAGGAATTTTATCTTCTGAAAGAGAAATATCCTTGAAAAAGGGACTGTTAGAAATCGGGAACCCTTGAATAAAGGGAGATCTCATGCTAACGTATCTAGGGAAATGAGTTTAACTGATGAAAATACCCAAGAAGAACGAGAGAATACCTTGAAAAAGTGAAACCCACACAAGCTGCCACAGCTCCTCGCCCACGACCTCCAGCACGCAGGCGAGGAGGATCCAGAGATGGGGGAAGGGTCACTGCTCGACTTACTAGGGAGATGGCCACCATGGCCGCCAACATGAGAAACATTACTCAGCATAACTTAGCGATGTAAAAAATGCTAACGAACATGCAGGGGTAAGGAGGGCATCAGATTCATCCATACACGGTTCCAGAAGACGTCTTTCCTGAAGCACAAGGATATTATCAGGAGGAGGAAGTCCAAAGTCAAATGGCTAGGCATCAACATATTGGAATGGAAGCTCCTAAAGATAGAGAAGTCGAAATGGAAACCTTGGCTAACTACGCCTCGGAAAGACCATACGAGGCTCTATTCAATTTTCCTCCAAATTACGAACCTAAAAATTGGTCCTAGAGATCTGAAAGTGTTTAAGCCCAGGGTGCCTAGAAATATGAGAGGCTGTTCCCTCCAAGCACCTAGGAATAAGCAAGCTTATCCTCCACCTCTAATGCCTGGAGATAAACAACGCGAGCCCCATCAGCATGAGGATCAGTCGATGTGCCATGAAGAGCCTCCGGTCCGACCTCCTAAAAATAGGTGGGAAAGGAGAAACCAGGCTAGGAATGAAGCGAAAACCTCTCAGCTACCGCCTTAGATCCATCAAGGAGAGGATGAAGATTCAGATGGCCCTCAAAGGTCTTGAGATCTTGATGATGACGATGAACATTCTCCTTTCTCAGAGGCTATACGAAATGCCCCCATGCTGAATCACTTCACACTCCCCAAAATCTCAAAGTACGATGGAAGAGGAGATCCCGCGAAACACATGAACAACTACAAAACTCACACGAATTTGAAAAGAGCTACCTCGACAATGAAATGCAGGGCCTTCACTTAACATTAAGTAGAGGTGCTGAAGTCTAGTACACGAGGCTACCCGAAGGGAGTATCCGAAGTTGGCCAGACATGAAGAAGACGTTCCTAAAATGCTTTGCAACTAGCANGAAGAAGACGTTCCTAAAACGCTTTGCAACTAGCAAAGAAGAAGAAAGACCTATCCAACGACTTCAAAACATGCGGCAACAACGGGGCGAGGTACTGAAAAGTTTCTTATCCCGCTTTACGGATGAAATGACCTACTGCGTGCAAGTCACGAATAAAGAAATATTAACTACCTTGAGAGGAGGATTAGACATGAACTCTCTCTTTTGGAGAGATGTGCAGAACAAAGACCTTACTACCTATGACGCCCTATTGGAAATGATAAGGCGTGAAATCCTCAACGAAGAATTGAAGGATCATAGGAATAGAGAGAGCCAGGGCCTCCTATCTCCTTAAATACAAAGAGGAAAAGGTCCAGCCTCCCATCTAATGGACCATCAGGCCCCCAATGAACCATGGACAGAAGCTTGCTGTAGCAACCCTCAACGCAGTACCAACCTTAGCCTATGAGGAGGTAAATCCTAATGCTGGGATGCATCAACGTTAGCTTTACTCGAGGCACCCGCAAAGGAAGCAAGGTAAAGAAAGAGGTGCTGAACCTATAAATAGGACGAAGCACTCAATTATTGCTCCTATCAGCAATCCCATGGACACAGTACGGAGAATTGTTGGGACGTCACCAAGAACTCCCAAAATTCAAGCCAGGCAAGGGAAAGGCATCCCCAAGGAATGCTCCATATATGCCGAACCAACATCCTCGAAACAATGAACAGCATTGACCTGTTAGGAATGACCCTACTAGAAGAAGGAAAAATGACATTGAGAAGCCCAGTGAGGGTCAGAGGCAAAGGCGGAGTCCCCTGCCTAACAACGAACATGAGCCCATCAGGAAAATCGATATAATTATCAGAGGCCCTCATGTGGATGGAGAATCCAGGAATTCTCAAAAGAACTATGCAAGAGAGGCGAGTGACCTAGCCATGACGAGCTATATAGTGAATCAATCTTCAGCTAGAAGAACTACTCCTCCAATCTCTTTTACGCAGGAGGATGCAGTAGGAGTACACTATCTGCATTGCGATGCCCTAGTAGTGAGAGCTGTCGTTGCCCGCAATGGCCTGAAAAGAATGTTGATGGATAATGGAAGCTCTGTTAATATCATATTTGGTACCGCTTTTGATAAAATGAAGGTTGATCATGAGCTAGTCCCAATAAACTCCCTTATTTGGATTTACAGGAAATAACATCATCCCAAGAGGTAAAATCACCTTGGCAATCGAGATGGGAACAGAACCACTGATTGCTCGCCATTTCATGGAATTTATTGTAGTTGATAACCGTTCTGCTTACCATGGGGTACTTGAAAGACCCGCCTTTAAGGAGTTATGGGCAGTAACCTCGATTCATCACTTGTGCATGAAATTCCCAACTGCGAATGATGTTGTCACGGTCCAAGGAGATCGACAAGGATCAAGAGAATCCTACTTCAACTCCTTGAGGAAAACAGAACCTAGAACCACCCACGTCATCTCTACTGGCATCGACATGGACGACCTCCCTGAATAAAGGATTGCTCATGTTCAAGAAGAAGATGTTGTCATGACCAAGGCTCACGAAAGAGGAAACCTCAGTACCACACGAGCCCTTGAAAAAGGGGAAGCTATTGAAGAAATAGTTTGCTTGGAGGAACTGGACCCTCGTATTATTGACTGCGAGCCTCAAACAGCCCCAATGGAGGAACTAGAGACTTTCTCAACTGACCCTATGGATCCATCAAAATGCCTACAAGTGGGGAGTAATTTTCTGCCTGAAATGAGGGAGAAGTTAAAAAACTTCTTGCTCAAAAACTTGGATGTTTTCGCCTGGAGCATGTCCCAAGGATAGTTTCCTACTTTTTAGGATAGATCAACTTGTGGACTCAACAGCTGGACATGAACTACTCAGCTTCATGGAAGCTTATTCAGGATACAACGAAATTCCCACGTTTCTACCGGATGAGGAGCATACTTCTTCATCATAGACAAATGACTCTATTGATACAAGTCCATGCCTTTTGGATTGAAAAATGCTGGGGTAACGTACCAGGGATTGGTAAACAAGATGTTTACCGAGCTCATTGGCAAAACCATGGAGGTGTATGTGGACGATACGCTAGTAAAAAGTCTAAAATCAAAAGACCACGTCACCTACCTCAACGAAACATTCCAGATTCTACGAAGATAGCGGATGAAACCCAATCCTTTAAATGTGCACTTGGAGTATCATCGGGCAAATTTCTTGGTTATATTGTCAACCCAGAAGCCAAAAGAGGTACAGAGCCTCACTGGGCGAATCGCAGCCTTGAATCACTTCATCTCTAAGATAACGGATAAATGCCCACCCTTCTTCAAAATTCTCAAAGGAAGAAGTAAGTTCCAATGGACAGAGGAGTGCGATGTGGCCTTGCAAGAACTGAAAAAACACTTAGGACAGCCACATCTCATTTCTAAACCAAAGGACCATGAGGTACTGCACTTGTACTTAGCAGTGAGCTTCGAAAAGCCCTAAGTTCAGTTTTGATAAGAGAAGAAGATAACCATCAACTGCCAGTATACTATATAAGCAAAACACTTTTACCTGCCGAGGCTCGATATCCTAACATGGAAAAACTAGTACTTTCCTTCGTGACTGCTTGGAGGAAACTGAGGCCCTATTTTCAGGCGTACAGCATCCATGTGCTGAACAATTACCACCCTCAGACAAGTCCTTCAGAAGCCAAACGTCTCAGGTAAGCTACTTAAGTGGGCTTTGGAACTTAGCAAATTCGACATCACCTACAAGCCAAGGTCAGCCATAAAGGGGCAAGCCTTAGCTGATTTTGTGGCTGAATTCACTCCCCCCCTAGCCGTCGAAGGGAAAAGGGCAACTACGGTGCCATAGATCTGGAGACTTTCAGTGGATGGGTCATTAAATGACGCAAGGTCAGGAACGGGAGTGGCTGAATTCACTCCAGTCCCAGATGTCGAAGAGGAAATGGAACCTACGGAACCACAGATCTGGAGACTTTCAGTGGATGGGTCATCAAGCGACACAAGTTCAGGAGCGGGGATCGTTCTAGTTAGTCCAGAGGGACACAAACTTGACTGTGCTATAAAGTTTGACTTCAAAGCAACCAATAATGCAGCAGAATATGAGGCTCTTCTAGCTGGCCTACGACTGGCAAAAGAAATTCAAGCGAAGAGGATCATAATCAGCAGTGATTTCCAACTCGTCGTTAGTCAGGTGCATGGAAACTTTTATGCCAGAGAGAAGTCTATGGCAGCCTACTTAAAGTTGGTAATAAACTTCGTCCTATCATTCGAAAAGTTTGAACTAATGCAAATTCCACGATCCCACAATGCTCATGCTGATGCACTAGCAAAGTTAGCAAGTAGAAAAGACTCTGAGCTGCCCTCTGCAATCCCAATTGAGCACATCGCCAGACCCTCCACAGAGGCCGATGGAATGGTAATGTGGGTAGAAGACATCCATTCCTGGATGAAGCCTATTATATCTTACCTAAAGGATCAGATCCCGCCCTTGAGGAAATAGGAGGCTCAGAGGCTTAGAAGAAGGGCCTCCTACTTCGTCTTGCATGATGACATATTGTATAAATGTAGCTTCTCAATGCCCCTGCTAAGATGCATTGGGGGAGAACAAGCAAATTATGTGCTTAGAGAAACCCATTAAATTTTTTGTAGCAATCATGTCGGAGGCTGGTCTTTGGCATAGAAGGTGCTCAAACAGGGATACTACTAGCCCATCTGGAAAAAGGATGCGCAACAATTCGTCAAAAAATGTGTGTCAGCATTTCGCTACTATCCAAAGGCAACCCTCACAAGAATTGAGCGTAATTTCTAGCCCCTGGCCATTTGCGAAGTGGGGGATTGACTTAATTGGGCATCTTTCCAAAGGGAGAGGAAGTACTAGCTTCGCGATCATTGCAATTGATTATTTCACGAAGTGGGTAGAAGTCGAGCTGCTTGCAAAAATAACTGAAGCCAACACTTCCAAGTTCCTCTAGAAGAACATCATCTGTAGGTTCAAGATCCCTTATTCAATTATAACAGATGATGGTAGACAATTCGATAACAAGAGGGTTAGAGAGAGGTGTGAAAATTTGGATATCAAGAAGCATTTCTCCTCCCCCCATCATCCCCAGGCTAATGGACAAGTTGAAGCTGTAAACAAAACAATCAAGTACAACCTGAAAAAGAAGCTTGATGCCTCAAAAGGAGTATAGGTAGATGAGCTATCCCAGGTACTTTGGGCAATTAGAACCACAAGTCGAACTACAACAGGAGAAATCCCTTTCTCTAGGCGCATAGGACGGAAGCCATGAGTTTTGTCGAAGTGGGCTTACCATCTCCCAGGCGAATACACTTCAATAAAGTGATCAATGATGAATTGAGAAAGTGTGGATTAGACCTTTTTGAAGAAAGAAGGGATGACTTTTAGATCAGAATGACCTTATATCAGAGGAAGATAACCAGGTACTATAACTTGAAGGTAAAGAAAAAGTCATTCAGGTTGAATGAATTAGTATTTCGTAGAGTGTTTCCACCCTTGAAAGAACATGGGTCAGGGACCCTTGGTCCCAACTGGAAGGTTCCATATTGAATATGTCAAGAGGATTGACCTGGAACTTATAGAATTAAGGATATGGATGGAAAGTCGCAGCCTCATCCTTGGAACGCAGAACATCTGCGCAAGTACTATCAGTGATATAGGACGTCTTGTATAAATAATTTTGAATTCAATGAAATGAAGTGAGATCTTTGTTATCTTGAGTTCTACGAAATGCGATCTNGGATACTACTAGCCCATCTGGAAAAAGGATGCGCAACAATTCGTCAAAAAATGTGTGTCAGCATTTCGCTACTATCCAAAGGCAACCCTCACAAGAATTGAGCGTAATTTCTAGCCCCTGGCCATTTGCGAAGTGGGGGATTGACTTAATTGGGCATCTTTCCAAAGGGAGAGGAAGTACTAGCTTCGCGATCATTGCAATTGATTATTTCACGAAGTGGGTAGAAGTCGAGCTGCTTGCAAAAATAACTGAAGCCAACACTTCCAAGTTCCTCTAGAAGAACATCATCTGTAGGTTCAAGATCCCTTATTCAATTATAACAGATGATGGTAGACAATTCGATAACAAGAGGGTTAGAGAGAGGTGTGAAAATTTGGATATCAAGAAGCATTTCTCCTCCCCCCATCATCCCCAGGCTAATGGACAAGTTGAAGCTGTAAACAAAACAATCAAGTACAACCTGAAAAAGAAGCTTGATGCCTCAAAAGGAGTATAGGTAGATGAGCTATCCCAGGTACTTTGGGCAATTAGAACCACAAGTCGAACTACAACAGGAGAAATCCCTTTCTCTAGGCGCATAGGACGGAAGCCATGAGTTTTGTCGAAGTGGGCTTACCATCTCCCAGGCGAATACACTTCAATAAAGTGATCAATGATGAATTGAGAAAGTGTGGATTAGACCTTTTTGAAGAAAGAAGGGATGACTTTTAGATCAGAATGACCTTATATCAGAGGAAGATAACCAGGTACTATAACTTGAAGGTAAAGAAAAAGTCATTCAGGTTGAATGAATTAGTATTTCGTAGAGTGTTTCCACCCTTGAAAGAACATGGGTCAGGGACCCTTGGTCCCAACTGGAAGGTTCCATATTGAATATGTCAAGAGGATTGACCTGGAACTTATAGAATTAAGGATATGGATGGAAAGTCGCAGCCTCATCCTTGGAACGCAGAACATCTGCGCAAGTACTATCAGTGATATAGGACGTCTTGTATAAATAATTTTGAATTCAATGAAATGAAGTGAGATCTTTGTTATCTTGAGTTCTACGAAATGCGATCTTTGTTGTTCCATGAAACACTCTCTCCAAGAGGCTAAGAGCCTCGACGTTCTTTTTTACTTAGGCTAAGAGCCTTGAAGTTATTTGACAGAGGCTAAGAGCCTTGACGTTCCTTTTTACTTAGGCTAAGAGCCATAAAGTTATTTAACAAAGGCTAAGAGCCTCGACGTTCCTCTTTACATAGGCTAAGAGCCTTAAAATTATTTGACAGAGACTAAGAGCCTCGACGTTCCTTTTTACTTAGGCTAAGAGCCTTGAAGTTATTTGACAGACGCTAAGAGCCTCGACGTTCCTTTTTACTTAGGCTAAGAGCCTTGAAATTATCTGACAAAGGCTAAGAGCCTCCACGTTCCTTCCTTTTTACTTAGGCTAAGAGCCTTGAAGTTATTTGACAGAGGCTAAGAGCATCGACGTTCCTTTTTACTTAGGCTAAGAGCCTTGAAGTTATCTGAGATAGGATAAAAGTCTCGACGTTCCTTTTTACTTAGGTTAAGAGCCTTGAAATTATTTGACAAAGGCTAAGAGAATCGACGTTCATCTTACTTAGGCTAAGAGCCTTAAGGTTATTTACAGAGGTTAAGAGCCTCGACGTTCCATTCACTAAGGCTAGGAGCTTTGAAGTTACTTTACAAAGAATAAGAACCCCAGATTTATCAAACATAATAGAGTATCTGATGTTTAAACAAATTGAAGTGATTAAGATCCGACCTACCAATACTTATGCAGTCAGGTATTATTATCATACGTTGGATGTTAATGATCCGCTAGGGTCAGAAGTTATTAAGTTCCAACAAGTTCGGATTGAATTTATTAATTACATCAAGATAATAGTAGAAATAAAGGAATGGCACAAGTCAAATAAAGAACTAAACTTCATTTAATGAAAATGGAATTACATTTATAGAAGGCCGAAGCCTTAACACTTGAAAAGGAAAAATACATTAAGCCTATTGGGATGGGGGCTGAGGAGTTTCGAAGGGAACTACGGCACCAGGAGCCACTTCATCGTCGGCGACTTTACCAATAGCCTCTCCATCGAGGTCAATTACTTGGGCCTCTTCAGCTGGTGCTTGAGGCTCTCCTTCCTCGTCGTCATCTACAAAAAAACTCAGCCCTCAGTTCGGACGTATTATGGTCAGTGTGCATTTCTATCCATTTAATAACTTCAGTATAGGCATATACCCTCCAGTACTTGCCGAAGCACTGATACACTTCCATCAAGTGGAAATTAGCCAAGAAGTGATCCTCAGCCTCAATATTGACATGCTCAGCATTACGACGAACTGCCCAACCTCTTTTCCCAGTTTGGCCATTCGGGAAGTCAGTTTTCCTACCTGCCCCGTTAGCTCAACTTTTTCTTTATTGGCCTTCTCAAGAGCCTCATCATCTAATTTTTGGTGGGCATTGGAAGTCTCCACTCGCTTAGTTAACAAGGCCACCTCACTTTGAGATAAGTGGACTTCCTTCTTCAGGGCCTCGATCTCTACTAAAGCAGAAGCAAGTTTCACAGATTCTTCTGCCTCCTTCTTTTTACAAGCCTCAACTTTGGCCTTGGCTTTGCTTGTTTGCTCTTCAGCATTACATGCTTTGCCCATGAACTCTTGATTCTTCTTTTGAAGCCTCTTGAAAAGGGTTGATACCTCTATGGCCATCCCGAAGCTCCTAGATGCTTGAGCCACCATAGTGGTGATGATGTCCACCGCATCACTTGTTTCAACAAAGTTCTGCCACTTCTCAGTCCAGAACGTGTGGAACGTCATCATGGCAGTTTGAATTTCTAGAGGTAATAGAGTAAGGGCTTCGGCCTCAAGTTCAGTGGAATGCCCGGCGAGGGCTGGCTTTCCCTGAGACCGCTCCGAAGTGGATGAGTCACTTGAGGCCTTGGTCTTTTGGGAGGTTCTTGCCTTAGAGGCTCGACTGCAGTAGAACGCTTCGGTTTCCCAACCGCTGCGGCAATAGAGGCTGCTAACAATATCTCCCCGACTGGCACCTCCGAACGAGGTGGGAGAACGTCACTAGAACTACCCACCCCAGTGGTAGAAACCCTGAATTTCTTCTTGGGCTCCTCTACAACTATCTTCTTTCCCTTGTCGGCCAAAGGGGACGTCTTTCCTCCTAGAGAGCAGCCTCTTTGCTGAACCGCTCAATCTTGTCCCTCACCTGCTTTCCTCCAGCAGATGTGGGTTTCATGCCTTTACAGCCAGCTGTCAAGGTGGCGGCCAAAATTGTGGCCATATCAGGTGTGAGGGGTTTCCTCTTATCAAAGTTGTCTATAACAGAACACAAGGTCAGATACAAACAAGAAAATGGAAACACAAGGAATCAAGAGGTTAACACGAGCTAAGTCATACTTCTTCGGGCCATTAAGCAAAATTCTTCGTAAAACCATTGCGATAACACAAGACACTCGTAGTCACGAGATGAAGAGGGTCGACGGTAAATCTTCGATAGGATATCCCAATCACTCTCGCCAAGATCAAAGCGTTCCACAAACTCTGCAAAATAATTACAATTAGTCAGCAAGAATTACATTAAAGTGTAACAAGCAAAGTACAGGGATGACACTCACTGGGTTCGAAATAGGAGATTGGAACTTTGACGTAGGGGATAGTGTCGAACCCAGAACCAGGTCTCCTTCTACCCTTTGATGGAAGTGGAGAGACCCAACACGAAAGAAGAATGTGCCACCCACGGGTACAAGGAGTACCAACCCTTGGAATTTTCCTTGCCTAGAGACCTAGGCTGATAGATGGTTTGGAAGACATGGAAGGGCATATCTTCACCCAGGGAAGTCTCTTTCCAGAGAAAATATGACCCTATCAGTTGGGACCAAGCGTTTGGAGAAAATCGGGTGGAGGCCAAGCCATATAGACTAAGGACGGCTCGAAAGAAGGTCCAGAATAAATAGAGTTTTCCGAAAAAACCTGCTAGTGGAGGAAGACCTCCTAGGGATAAGAGACATAGGGCTAAAAAGAGAGCCAAAAAGGGATCTTTCATGTGTAACGAACGAGAGTTGTTGAAACTAACATATTGGAAGATTAATCCGCCAAAATAACCATGAGCGGCTATGATATTATAAGTTTCTTCCTCTTGACCGAATATGTAACCTTCATTAGCAGATTCATTTTCTGTGGTTTCCCTGATCAAACTAGAAGTTACCAAGGAACCATGCATAGCGCTAAATAGGGAGCCGCTGAATACACCAGCTATGCCTAACATGTGAAATGGGTGCATAAGGATGTTGTGCTCAGCCTGGAATACAATCATGAAGTTCCTGTATAACAAGCCTAAAGGTTTTCTTATTGATGATATCAATATTGATGATAGTGACGATATTGATGATAGTGACAATATTGAAGCTAATGATGACTGATAGCAACACACCCCCGCCTTGGGTAACAGGCTCGCTCGTTTGGATAGGGGGATAGACGCTCTATGTCATAAGATATTCTATATTTTTCCCTAAGATTGGCAAGGTGGGTCGGACCGACACATGACGGAATTTTTTATGCCCCTAGGATATGCCGTCATCATCCCCAGAAGTGGAAGCACTTCGTCCAGCCTCAACAGCTCAGACTAGGTCAGCTGTGTTGGTAACTGAAAAACCATTTTGCTCGCTAATTCACTAATATCTACACCCCCCAGAAGTTTTCGAAGAAGCCATTACCTAAACCCTTGTAGAAATTCAAAAGAAGAAAACAAATTATAATACTTACGATTTTCTCAAACCGAACGAAGAAAGAGGAACAACAATTGAATACGCGAACCAAGAAATAAAAGGGAAGGAAGGGTTTTGATCAAAGACTTGAAGGTTTTCAGAAGATTTGAAAGAAATAGATGCAAATGATTCATGCTAGAAGTAGGAAAATTGTTCCTCAAAGGCTTACACCTTTTTATAGGCAGACAAGCCTACCCCTGGCCGGTGGATCTCAACTCTGGCCATCCAGTCGTTCATTCTGAGGTTTCAATTTGAACCACCCATAACATCTGGCATTTCGACTTCAAGGGTTCAGATCCAAGCGTGGCACTTACCCACCCTCATGCGTCTAAATATCATTAAGGAGCATGCGTGACATCCATCATTGCGCATTAAATGCGGTGGCTGTTGCGTGTGTTGAGAGTTGTACCAAAATAATTGCCCTCTTTTTTAGAAATGATTGATGTGATGTCTGTAATAAAGGGTATCAGTGTGTCAATCTACAATTAGAACAACAGACCTCTTGTCAAGCATTAATTGTAATGAATAGACGGTGATGTGATGCCCCAATTAAGGAGATCAGACCATGTGGTTTTGATCTAACGGACACCACATCGGCCAATGTAGTGTAAATATGGTCTTCATGTAATTCATAAGGGTTGGATTATTGATTGAAAAATAGACAATCGTATATTCAAATAATACGCTCGGACTCTAGAAAAAATACATAAACATTTCATTTATCCTTCCACATATTCCCCTTGATTACTACGTATATTAATTTGGTTCCTATCCGATGGTCGTTGTTAGGTGATTGCGATTGCATTTGTTCCACCTGTCGGAGTTTGAACACTTTTGTCTCTTATCTGAAAGTACCTCCCACGTCCATTTTCTACTGTCTACCATCGTTATTTCTATAGGAGTGCATCAGAATCATGCTTGAATATGGAAACGTATAAAAGAAACTAAAAGAAAAAAAATAAATGTGTGACGAAACCCAATATATTCTCTTATTAGTATATGGTTTAACTAGTTTCATTCATAGTTCACTGCAATCAAACGAGAAGATGAATTTTCCTGAGATTTTCACCTGGCTGCATCGATTTCGAGCTTCTGCAAATTCGTATTTATCTCAATTCGAACCTCTGGCGCTGATTTTTCTTCCTATGTTAACGCTTCTCCTAGCTAGTAGTATTCAATCCATTTTTTGTGTTTTTTACGAGAAAGGATTCAAAGCTTCGATTTTAGGATTCTTCTTTACTTATATCAAGTAATTTCTCGCTTGAATGCAGTTTATTCTCACAAGTTTCTGTATTTTTTTTTATTTTATTTTTTTCAAAATTGGCGATTGATTATGTTTTATATTGTTTTACGTTTGGAGAAAGGTTGGTGCCTGGTGTAAAAAATTACATGGACCGCGAAAAGCAAAAGGTTAGTATACTTTTTATTGATTATTCAGTCCTGCGCGTCCCATTAGTGAGCTATTTTATAGATTGTAGGAAGTGTTGAATGTGATAGCAGGTTAACTGGATACTCTGAAAAAAAAAAAAAAATGCAATTAATGCAATTTGCTTTATGATTTAAATATGCAGCATTTATTAGTGTTGGTTTTCCTGGTCTTATTTTTATTTTAAATTCAATTGATATCTGAACTCTATCATGAGCTAATAAATGGTTTCCTGCAATAATGTCTGGAACCAGTTTAATGTGCGTGTTTATTTACGAAGGCTGCTTCTGTTCTGTGCTCATTGATGTTGAGTATATTTTCCCTGTCTTCTTTAAGTTGTCGTCTTGCTTAAAGCTAGTTTGAATTTTGACTGAAATTAAGAAAAATGTTTCTGTGATATATATGTGACCTCATATGGTTATTGGTGATGGACCAGGGGAAGGAGATGCCAAATGTGAGATTGCAAGAACTATACTAAGACTACATTATAGCTATCACGTCTTGGTCTTTCACTTTAATTCACTATTCTGATTTTGAAATTCAATTTAATAAATATCAGCTTCTTGGGCTGATATGCTGATTTTCTGTGTGCATAGGTCGTGACTGAGTTACAAGCTTCTGGAAAATCTAAAAGAGAGGGTTGGAGGAATGAGTTGCCTAGTGCAGGATTAAGAGCGATGGTCATTGAGAAGATGAAAGAAGAGAAACAAAAAGATGCGACATGGCAGGGCAAATGTTCTGGTACAGTGTATGTTTTCAGTTATGACACTGGGATCAACTTTTGTACTCGTAGAAAATCGTCATTTTGCTGAATCTTCATAACTTACTAAGTTCATATGTCCTGTGCAGCTACATTGGAGGGAACGAATATGAAGGGCACTTTTCTTTGATAAATGAGTCATGCTCGATGTTAGTAAGATAAAATTGTAATTTTTTTCAAACAAATTCAGTTTCTCTGTAATGATTATGTCAATGATTGAGAATAGTGGAAAAATTATATTCTACATCTTATTCTAAACTATTTAATATACTCCCTACCTTTATGTGTAACTGATTTGATCAAATGATAAATATTTAATCAATACAATTGTTCTATTTTCAGTGCCCTCACAGGTATTTTTCTTTATCATAATGTGACAACTTCAACTTGCTTCACATTCTGAATCTGTTTTCTTACTAGATTATGATCTTCTCTCAGGTTTGCACATACCAATCCTCTGCATCTGGATGTATTCCAGAGTGTTGTAAAATTTGAAGCAGAAGTTGTTGCAATGACGGCTGCAGTACTTGGAAGTAAGGAAAAGGCTTCTGGAGGACAAATTTGTGGAAATATGACATCAGGAGGAACAAAAAGTATACTGTTGGCTGTGAAAGCCTCACGTGACTATATGAAAGCTAAGAAGGGGATATCTAGACCGGAAATGTATGTAAATTTGCCTATATTTTTTCTTATTCTATTCTGATCTCTATCTATACAAAACTTATTTATCTTCCCAAACTAGGATAATACCAGCTTCCGCTCACTCAGCATACGACAAGGCGGCCAATTACTTTAACATTAAATTGTGGCGGGTTCCAGTAAACAAAGATTTTCGAGCTGATGTTAAAGCTATTAAAAGGCATATCAACAGGAACACTATATTGGTAAGAATCTCTTTTCCTATGACATTTGGTTTGGTCAAAGCAAAGGCTGCACGGAAGTGTTGGATTTCATTTTATGATGTATGGAATTTTCACTGGCAACATCAATTTCCTTTAACTTAACTATTGTGCATCTGAATTCAAATGAACTTTCACGTTCAGCATTCTTGTCATATTTTGTGTCTTTTCATTTTTTCAGTAACCATTTGCTTCCACTGAAATATAGTAGCGAGAGTCCAAGGGAAAGCAGGGCTTTCCCCCTTCACAAAATATATAAAAATCAAACCCTCCAAACAAAATAACTCTAGTACTGCCTTTTGATGTCTCACGAAAAAGATTGAAAACACTTTCTTCCCTTCATTCTAGTGTTACATTAAATGTTTTTACCAAAACCACATTTATGTTTTTCTGTTGGCTAATATTAACTTAAAAACCACGTTTTACAGATTGTTGGATCGGCACCTGGCTTCCCACATGGAATCATTGACCCAATTGAGGCAAGTGACACTAACTTTCTATTTTTCCATTCTGGAGCCACTTATCTCCTTTTTCTTTTTTTCTATTTTAATCAAATGTAAATATTGTAATTTCTCTTGTAGGAGCTTGGTGAATTAGCAACTACTTTAAGTATTTTCTTTCATGTCGATCTCTGTCTTGGTGGCTTCGTATTACCTTTTGCCAGGAAGCTTGGGTGAGTCTGACTCTAATTGTGTTGACTGGTTATGGTTGCATCTCCTAGATGTGCTTCAATGCTTCAGGATAATCTGGAGCAGAATTTATCTTGTTTTAACTCAAATCCTCTTATAGCATTTCTATTTATAAGAATGCACGCTTTCAGTATTTATAGAATTTTGCTTTATTGCTACCTTTTCATAACGACAAAGATATCCTGTGTAATTTGAACAGTTTGTACCCATGATCTTTATACGGTGGTTATTGTTTTAGGGTGGCATATTTAGCCCCTGTCTGGGCGTGATTGTGCCAATTTCACAATTCATTCTTACTTCAAATCATCATGGCCCGCGTTTGAAATTTGGTCCATTTTCCAGCTTTTGAAGATTGGAGATTGTCCATTTTACCCTCATTTATATATAATGCCTACATTTGGAATGGGTGGTTGAGAGTCTTTGATAAGGGCAAATATGGCAATTTTCCCTGTTAAGGCTATAAATGTGCTCTGCAAATTGTCTGAAAAGTAGACATTTTTAATCAATAAAAATTTGCATTTGAATGATGAACGGTCCAATTTTTAATTTCTATTAGGTTTTTAGCAGGCGTAGTGGCTTAATTCATAAATGATATATGATGCTATACACTTCATATCATGTATTAGAAGGCTTCTATCTTGTAGTTTCTGGAGGTACATCTGACGACGAATGTAAGCAAGTTAACAACGGATAATTAAAGAAGAAGAGAGAGACGGAAGAGAAGAAGAGAATTTAGTGGGAGACTTTTGTATTTCAATGATAAGAGTAGTGTACATTACAATTAAAGAGTCTTTTTATAGAGTCAAAACTAGGATTAATGAGGAAAAGTAAGGTGTCCTCTATAAAGGAAACAAAACCAATTGTCTTACAAACACAATAAAATGCAGTAATGGAAAATACTATCAAATCCTAACTGATTTCATTTCTTCTACACCAACATCCTTTATAATCCCAAAAATTTTCTCAATTCATTACTCTTCAGTGCTACAAAGACATTTCATACTATTAATACTTCTATGTCATCACTGCTAGCACTTTGTGGGCTCGGACAGGTCTCTGTCTGCCCACAATTATAGCATGGATCTTGCGCACTAAAGTTAACCCTCTTTCCTATTGTTCTTTTTTTAATTTTGGGATGATTTCAATTTGTTTTTAGTAGTCAACTTGGTCTCATAGTAATATTAGCCTACTCAGAAGCATAATGGTTTCCGATGGTCTCAAATTTTGTCAATAATTAGATCAATGAATAACGAACTGATAATTTTAGAACTTGATGTGCCAAATTATGATATGTTTGTCCTAAGTGCAGAGAAAAATAAACTTTCAAGTATGAAGGGATCTTGATCAGTTTTGAACTATAGGGTTGTAAGGTGAAGAGAAGTAAACTGCAAGGCATGCCATTTTAACTAGTGCACATCTGTGTCAGGACCTATAATGTTGTTGAAATTTCATTTGACCGATGACACTAATCTGTTTTTGTGGTGGTGGTTCAGTTAATACCTGTTTTATATGCTACCATCACTTTTATGTGAATTTCTTTTTTGATCAAGCAGGGCAGATATCTTGTTGGTCTTGGTGATAAATATCTGAAAAGATTTGTCGGCATTCATCGATCTTGCTCTCAAATGAGTTGAATTCGCTACTTCTTTGTTTTTGCTAACGATAATTAACTTGTCTCTTAGGTATCCTGTACCACCATTTGATTTCTCTGTTCAAGGAGTGACCTCAATATCTGTGGATGTACACAAGTATGGGCTGGCCCCCAAAGGAACAAGTGTAATCTTATACAGGGATCGTGACATTCGAAAGGTAATTCAATAATTATTATTTCGTCTGTCTCTAACTCTATCCTCAAACTGGAACAAACAGCTTGACGTAGACAACATCCTACTTTGTTTATCCAACATGAAAGTGAAAACTATTTTTTTATTTGCATCATACACCTATGGGATTGCCTACACTGTAGATTTATTTCTTCAGGTTAACGTAAACTATTTTGTGCCTTCTATGTTGGCTTTTTTCATCTTTGAGTTGATTCTCAAATCATAGGCAGGTTGTGCAGGCAGCATTAATAAGAAATACCACCACCAATCTATGAATGATTTCTGATTCATCATGTTCTCAATTTTTTTTTTCTTTATACCATCTATGAACCTCATTTCAACTGTTTACATAAAGGAAAAGTTAATATTATGTGTTAGCTCAATTTAAGAAAAGCTTCTGTTCAAGTCAGAACTATAGCTTGTATTATGTTGACACAAACATATATGTTGGAGAAGTAGGTAAACATGTTCATAGACTCATAGCTATATAAAAGAGATACATGAAGCTTTCTTTCATTATATAAGCCCTTATTTGAGCCCCATTCTTTAAAACTCATTTTTTTCGTTCTCATTTTCAACCACACATTTTCCCAATAAAATAAGTTTGGAAACAATTCTACGAGATCAAACTTGAAATTTACTAGTCATGCTAGAATGGAAAATAGTATTAATGGTATCAATTGCATTGTTATTGGTTCCTTGTTCTTTATGATCTTATCATTTTTCTCTATGGTTGTGGCATTGTTGTTGGCGGGCTGATTCCTTGCTGTGCTGGATTACTTGCCTTTTGGATTCCTTGTGAAAGTATCAATTTGTTGCTGGTGAGTTAGTAGTATAATTTTTCCCTGAAGAGTTTTTCTCTGCCTTTTATTTGAGTGCTATTTTATTGAGGCCAGGGGGGGTACTCATTTCCCATTGATAGGAAATGGGCTTAGAGAAGCATGTGATTCACAGACATTTATGGAGTTAATGCTATCATATTGTGACACACCATGCCATCTTTTTTACTCTGCTCCTGTCAATTTATGTTCAGTTGTCGGACAGTATTTTTGATCTATTTACTTATGTTGATACTTCAGTAACGGAATGGACTGGTGGGCTTTATGTATCTCCAACCGTTGCTGGAAGCAGGCCTGGAGGTCTGATTGCTGGTGCTTGGGCAGCAATGATGTCTCTTGGACTAGAAGGTGCTCTTTTCTAGATGTCCAAGCTTATCTAAATTTCTAGTCAAATATGTGGCTTATAAACTGATTTCTACAAGTGCATTAAACAGGATATCTGGACAACACAAGGGCTATCATGGAAGCCTCAAAGAGAATAGAAAAGGGGTATATATTGCTCTCTTATTTGAGTTCTCACGGTGTTCCTTATTATATCAAAACTGAGTCATTCTTTCTTTTATGGCAGAGTACGCGAGATTCCTGATTTGTACGTTGTCGGACGGCCTGACATGACAATCGTGGCTTTTAGTTCTGATGTTATAGACATATTTGAAGTCAATGATATTATGTCATCGAAAGGCTGGCATTTAAATGCATGCAGAGACCTAACAGATAACTGTGCTTATATGAAAATTTGAGAAACTTGAGGCGTGGAAACTAATTGAATATTGCTAATCACTATAATAGCGAATGCGTTAGTGATTCTAATAGTGGCATCTGGATTTCTTTCTGTTATTAATTCAGTCTATTCTTAAAAACCAATGAGCTATTTAACTATCTCCGGTCAAATATACACAATAATATTTAATAAGACTTGATGCCCCTCCATGTGAGAGGTTCTCTCATTATATAGAACAAAAATTATAACTAAATATGGTATAAGCAATCTATCTATATATAATACAATCATAATGATAATATAATCGTAATCTTCGATGATCTCCGTAATCTTATTCAATCTCATTGACATCTCCTCTCAAATTGATGCAGGTAAAAGCTTTAATTTGCAATCATGAACTAGTGACAATGACACAAAGTAGAAATCTAAATCTGAGCAATCATCTACGAAAATTAGTGATGACGAGAGACCAAGAACAACAAATAGTACAGTAATCAACAAAGAACACTCCAAAGATACTCCAGAGAACTCACACTCCTCAAGAAGAATTTCTAAAAGAAATTCATGAAGTGTGCCGACACACAGTGAGTTCTATCTGTCGGGAGAACTTAGTCGAACACATAATTCAGGTTCTCTAACGCCAAAACACAGGCCAAAACTCCAGTTACTGCAAGTGGAAGAAATCTCACAAAACAGCCCACACCAAAAAAAACTCAAAGATGATCCTCTTCTGAGAAATCAAAACTCTAGCTCATCACTTGAACAACCAACAGTCTGCACTCACAAATAAAAAAAATTAAAAAATGGCATTATTCTGCGACTATACCCACGAAGCACTACAGAAAGGGAAGAAAATTTAGTCAAAGCCCAATTAACACCTAATCTTGATAAAGTCGTTGTGTCGAACAATAAGCCTTAAATTTTAAAATAATCCAACAAATCAACAAGCCCAAACCAACAAAGCTACATGTCCAACCAAATGAGCTTAAGCCCAATAAAAAAAATTAATATATATATATTAATTATAAATCATGGCCCAAGTGAAATAACAGCTTCAAATTTACTTCAATTTTACTTAAATTTGGGCCCAAAAAAAACCCTAGTGAACACCAAATTTCTGATCCTCTCTCACCACGTGAAGTTTCACCGCCACCCTCAGCCACTGTACTTCAAATTATTTCCCTTAAAAGTTCAAAGTGCAAACTCTAAGTCTCCTACCTTCACTGTAGTTTTTGCTCTTCGTGGA
Source organism: Fraxinus quadrangulata (assembly GCA_903798255.1). NCBI lineage: Eukaryota > Viridiplantae > Streptophyta > Magnoliopsida > Lamiales > Oleaceae > Fraxinus > Fraxinus quadrangulata. The sequence goes on from CAIGRB010147364.1 coordinate 21,413, forward strand.
TTCACCCAATTTGGCTCATTTCAGGTCTGCCACAGGCTTTTAGTATTCTATTTACAAGAGACAATAGCTCAGAGGTATCACAGTGATTCGAGTGACAGGAGTTCAGATTCTGATGAAAAATGAGGAAATAGGTATCGGAATCGGAATCGGGAAAGTTTAGATGCAGAGAAGGAGGGAGAAGAGGAGGAGCAGGGAAAAGGAGCAGGATACAGATAATGAAAATGAGGTTGAAAGAGAATCGAAAAGGAGAGATTTGAGGAAGAAAAACATGAAAGGGAGGGAGGGAAGAAAATAGAGGAGAAAGAGAATTTTATAAATAGGGATAGGAATTTGGGTTGGGTTAGGTCGAAAGAGATGATGGGAGGGGGAAACTTGGCCAAGGGGATGGCAACAAGGAGAATGTTTATAGAAGTAGAAAAGATGACGGGGTAGAGAGAGGAAATCACGTGATTATAAGTAGGATGATGAGGATGATAGAAGCGGTCAAGATTACCTGATTTGGTTTTGTGGTTCCAATTTTTGGATCTGATTTTGTACGGTTTCACAAGCTCCTCAAAGTATAAACGGGAGACAGACAACGATATCTAATAAAAAACAAGAAAATTTGACGCCGCTCGCCGGAGAACGGATGTTTACAAGTTTAACTCAAAATAAAATTAAACTGGCTTTGATACGATGTCAAATATACACTAATATTTAATAAGACTCGATGCCCCTCTATATGAGAGGTTCTCCCATTATATAGAACCCAAAATCATAATTAAATATGGTATAAGCAATCTATTTATATATGATACAATTATAATGATAATATAATCGTAATCTTCGACGATCTCCGTAATTTTATTCAATATAATTGACATCTCCTTGGTTGTTGTTGGATCATCATTTATGATAAGAGTTTTCAAATATTTTGTATATTTATATTTATGGGAAATTTGGCCAGATGACCCCATTCAACTAATATTTTGAAGAAATGGTCGTTGACTCGTATTTAAAAAAAATGTAATAAAATTGTAAAATGTCAAAATTGCCCTTCACCTATTA
>CAIGRB010147443.1:0-31672 GCA_903798255.1 Fraxinus quadrangulata
CACGTTTCATGAATGTCATGAAAAGAGTAATCTATAATCGCTCGTCTTTAATACAATTCAATTAATTTAGCATTGGACTTGGGTTGAGATTCAAACAAGAGTTGGACTAATGCTAATATTTTGATCAAAATTCTACAATTTCTTCTTGAAGTTTTTATATAGGCTGGGGGTAGTGCGGCCAAAATTCTTCAATTTCTTCTTATGGTTTTTAAATGGGTTGCTCCCCCTAGCCCAGCACTATCCCCACTACCTCCGCCCCTGAGGGCTGAGGCTGTCCTTTCCTTGGGTTATTAACGGTTCTGCCTTGTCAGAATGAGATGAGTTCTCCGTTGTCACATGAAAGTGTTGAACCAACCACATTTAGGGGCCACAATTTATTTTCATTGTTAATTACTTTGTTAAATCGTCCCCGTTTGACATGACATGTTCTTTTGTTTTTGCTTTCGGTAGAGGAGAGCTTCTTGAAAATACTACTTTAAATTTTATTTTATAACTAATTTTTTAAAAAAATTTCTTTTTGTAAAGTACTTTTAGAGGAGACCATGTTGAACCAATTTCATCCTAAAGCTCTTCTAATTAGAAGGAGCACTTTAAAAAATTTAGTCAAACGGGTTCAAAAATAAATTTTAAGTCTCAAAAATTCCTTTTGACTTTTCAAATGTCATGCCAAATAGATCCTTAATATAATTAACACATGAATCATAACGTTAAAATGTAAAAGATCGTTTAACGTGTCGCTATTTAGTTGAGGGTTAATTTCAATTTTGGTCACTGAGATTTTCAGAATTAAAGATAAGTAAGAATGATTCAATTTGATTTTTTAATGATTTGTAGAGAATTTTTAAGTAAATGACTCTGGTAGAATTCAATAATCTTTAATTAACTTTTATAAACTTTTATTTAAAGATTTTTATAAACTTCTATAGAATTAATTTGAATTTTTCAAACTTCTATTTTAGAAAAATCTTGTATATAACTTAGGGATGGACATGATTAGGTCCAATTCGATTTTAAAGAGAACCAAAACAAATTAGGATTCTCGAATATTTAGTAAATGGAACCGACGGGTCTAAATTTAATTGTGGAACCGAACTAAATGGTTCGAGTACGATTTGATCCGAGAGTTTTGTCCTTCTCTAATATAACTTATTACACATTTTTCTAAGCCGCTATTTATATGACCAAATGATCCACAACATATAGTAATAAAATTATATATTTTAATAGATATAATTTAATCGAACATGAAAGTATAAATTACATAAATTAGAAAATTAAGCAACCAACAAAAAAAAAATTACATTTCAATACTTTTTGATAAAAAAAAAAAAAAATCTATAATGTTCAATATTATCAATATGTTCAAATGTATAGCAAGTTACTAAATTAAACAAGGAACCAATATATAAATTTTTTATTATAAATCAAAAAATTGTTTTTTAACAAATATTCATTAAAAATTGATCATTCTCCGTAGATAAATTTGAATAAACCATGAATTAAAAAAGAGTGATTTTTTTTTTTGCAAATTGATCTTTTCATTTAGAGAATGAGAAAACGATAAAAAAGTAATGAGAATATCAAAAAAGATAATAATAATATGTTGAATAAAGAGAAAACTATTGATTTTCTTAATTTCATGACTCTATAGTTCGTACAATAAGAAACGAAAGAGAAATATTGGACAAAGAGATAAATATTACATATGAAAAGTTTTATTTATTTATTTATTTTTGTGAAAGTCTTTCAAAATTTTAAAGGTGAATGAAACTCTTTTATGAAATTTTATATTTATATTTTCTATTTAAAAGTTAGCACATGAAGAATTTTTATAAGCCACAGTCTTTCAAAAATTTAAAGGTGAATGAAACTCTTTTATGAGATTTTATATTTATATTTTCTATTTAAAAATTAGCACATGAAGAATTTTTATATAAATCGTTAGAGTCATTGATATTTTGAATGCTCTGTGACTTTTTAAAACTTTTAAAAAGTCTTAATTTAATACTGATGACTTTCGAGGATTTTTAAAAATTCTATAAAAGTATATATTATATATCTCTAAACATTTATGACGTGTTAGAAAGTCTTAATTGAATATCTATATACTTTTTGTATCTTTAAAATTGTAGATTAAATACACTCGCTCAAATTTGATTTACTTTGAATGTTAATCACTTTGTTACCTCCCGTTAATAGAATGTAAGCCCAATTTGTATGCAGTCATTAAAGCCCAATGGATTGCTAACATATCTCGTAAGAGGGATAAAATACGAGATTGATACTTAACTGAATAGAAAAAATGGAAATTACACTCAATCAGAATTTTAAAGATTCAATTTCAAAAATCAAATCTAAAAATTACACTCAATCAGAATTTTAAAGATTCAATTTCATAAATCAAATCTAAAATTTATTCATATAAAAATCATATATTAATTCAAATATTTCATATTAATAATATTCATTATCCTCTCTCTTTCCTCTATCTTCTCTATCTAAATCTTAACTACCCAAAACCTAAAAATTCCAAACCATTGACCCACATCTTCCTTCCCTTTCTCTCCCTTCGGCAGCTTCGACGTCAACAAGTAAAAGAAAGGCTGCTTCGACAATCACTACTAGTTTGGACACATGGCAGCTGCACACGATTAGCTCAACGGTACCTCGCTGCAGCAGCAGCATCTCCGCTACACACGATTGGCGCCGCGACGATGGTGTGTAGAACTATCACCACCCCGTCGACACCACTACCGTTGGCACCACCCTTCGTGCGGCTCAAAGTGGAACCTGTGTTGGTGGTGATGGTGTGGTGTGGTGGCGGCGAGTTTGTGGATATTTTAGTGGGGTGGTGGTTGGGTGTGGTATAAATTGAGATAGAGGAGATGGTGGCGGTGGTGGTGATGGATCTCTAGCGGCCTAGATGACAGCTGTTGTAGTGTAGATCGCAGTGGTGGTGATGATTTTTTTTGGGTTGGTGGATGGGTGTTGGTGATGGTCCTGTGGTAGTGGTAATGTTAACTGTTTCGCGTGATGGTGATGGTATGGTGGTGCGGTGGTATGAGTGGGTGGGTAATGGTGTTGGTGGTGATGTTGGTTACAGTATTCGAGACGACGGTTTTGTTGCTGGAGGTGGTGTTTGGTGGTTCTAGCGACGGTGATTTCGGCTGTTGCAGTGGTGTGGTGTGGTGGTGGTCACAAATGAATTGGTTGATTATGATCGATAAATTGGTTGGTGTGTGACCAATAAATAATATGTGACAATGAAATAGATAAATAACCAATAAATACTGTGTGACTTAAAAATTTATTAATTTGTGACCAATAATTTGATAAATTGTGACCTAAATATAATTTGTGATCAATTAATTTGATGTTTTGTGACCATAGAATAAATTGTGACTTATAAAATCTATAATTTGTGACCAATAAATGATATGTGACTATTAATTTGATAAATTTGTGATAGTGAAATAATTTTTGATTCATAAAAATTTTGATTTGTGATCGAAAAATAAATTGTGACCTATAAAATTTGTTGTTTGTGACTGTGACGTCTGTAATTGTGACTAATATATAATTGTGACCATAAATTATATAATATTGTGATCCTAATCTATTTAATTAATAAAATATTTTAATTAATTAATTCATATCTGATTTTTGAAAAAGTATACCTTTATCTCTTAGATTTGAAATAAATCATACTTAATGTTTTATTAATCAATTTTTCTTAGAAAAATATCCAACTTTTATTGCACCCAATAAAATAAACTAGAGCAAAGTAAGGTGGAACTAGTAAATACCATGCACGTTATAAATTCTGGTCTGCGTACTAAGTTTTTTGCTTAGTGCATAGGGCCGTTAGCAACTATTCACTTTGGGGCCATTCTACCCCATATAAAAATCAGCATGATGTGAACGACTCAGTCCCATTGATGCCATCCTCATGTATTAATTTGGTCATTCTACCCCCATATAAATCTCTTCTTTATTAACAAAAGGAGTTTGTGTATATTTATAGTATATTTGCATTCTCAGTTTCACCTAGGCATGTCAATGAGCCGAGTCGAGCCGAGTCCGAGCCAAAAAAAAAAGCTCGAGCCGAGCACGATCTTTTTTGGATCGAGCTTTTTTGGCCCGAGCCGAGCCCAAGCAAAAAAAATGAGGCTCGGCCAGAGCTTTTGGCCCGAGCCTTAGCGGGTCGAGCCGACTAGGGTTTTATTTTAAAAAAAAAAAAAATTCTACTGCTGGGAGCATTTTAGCTGCCCAGCAGTTTGCTGCTAGCAGGCAGCTAAAATGCTGCCTACTGGGAGCATTTTAGTTGCCCAGCAGGCAGCTATTTTAAGAAAAAAAAAATTTAATATATGGGCCGGCCCGTGCCACACGGGCGGGCACGGGCTAGGGCCAATGCCCCAAAATGGGGCTCGGCCCGAGCCTAGGCTCGGTGTAATCGAGCCCGAGTCGGGCCCGGCTCGGGCTTTTTTTGAGCCGAGTCCGAGCCGCCCGAGCCGGCTAGCTTTTTGACATGGCTAGTCTCACCGGAAATTACTATGTATTCTGTTGCTAAAACCATATTTATAATTTCCTCAATTTGGTATACGTGGTTGAACACTCTCGCTTAATGATAAAGTATTGCCATATAAAACATTGTTGAATTGTCCAAAAAATTGAACCAAGTTACACCATTATATTTAGAAGTCTTCATAAATGACCTTAGTTGAACTCCTCCAATTTGGTTGATATACTTGGAGGTCCTTTTTATCTCTTCTCATCCCATTTGCCCAATCAACATTATTAAAATCCTAGCTATAATACAATCAACTTTAGAATTCCATGTTTTGGACCTCCTATGTCATCCTCGTGTGCTTACAGAGAAGTCTTTGGGCTATAGATGTTCAATATAAGATATCTTACTAAATAGAGTAACAAAGAACTCAATTGATGATTTTTTTTAAAGAATAATACTATCTAACACGAATGGTGCTAGAGAACCAGTTTACATAGCATTATATAGCGACTGTTTGGCCTCTCCTTTTTTGTTCAATTCTCCTTTTCCTACAGTAACATCTGACAATTGGATTATTTTTTTGTGTTGAATTGTGGCAACAGAGGGGGCCATACATGACAGTGGAGGTACGGTGGTATTGTGATTTCCCATGATTTCTTTGTTGACTTTCAATATCTAAAGACAATTTTCCAAGTTTGTCCTTCATTTACATCCAATGTCACAAAGGAATGAATACAGTAGGTGGAGGGCAAATACGGTATTTGCCCTGCAAAAGCAAAGGGCAAAGTAGTCACCCAACGTTTTCAACGGCATTATGAGGCCTGGTTGGAATTTTGACATTGATTGTAGGGAATTGCGTGTCTTTGCAGGTTGAACTGTAGCAGAAGTAGAAATTATGCAAAAAAATGAAAATCAAACACTAGGATAATATGTTCAATTAAAAGTAAAATTATACAAGTCATTTAATTGAACATGTTATTTAATGTCACTTAAACTGGTGTTAAACATCAGTAGTGCTAAATAACACTATTTTTTTAAATAATAACTTATAACTTATAAAAGGAAAGATATAAACAAAAGATATCTTACATTCTTACTAAATAGAGTAACGAAGAACTCGATGATTTTTTTAGTAATACCTTGTAGCTTACAAAATTAGATATCTTCTCTTTACTTAAATTACATTCGGCAACTAGTGAGTGTTATTATTATTCTCTTCGGTTTGTTCCTTGCATAACAATCCACAAAAATCTTATTACCCATGATTTTGTTGGAATTGGGTTTTCACGTTGATTTTGTATCAACTTCAGCCAAGTATACGGATAGATTCCGATGGTCAATTCATGTGTATGAATAGACTAACTTGTTATACTCGTCTAGTAAATGACCGTGTTATATTTGTATTCTCAAAATCAATTCCGGATGAATAAGAAACTAATGCCCAAAATTAGGTTGAAAAAGGGGAATTCAGCATGTAACGCCAGCGCTCGATCAACAGCCTAGCTCTCAGCGAGCAACAAACTCATTGTTTTGAGCGGTCGAGCAGCGTTCCAAGTGATTAGCAACCAACTTGAGGAGATGTGTCTCTTCTTGAAACATGTTGAATTTTGAGACGTCTCTTCGACCACAACCCTCAACTTCTATAAATTGGAAACCTTCGTGGTCTAAAATCATTCAATGTCATATGTATTGATTGTATTACAACATATCAATGCATAATCAAAGTTTTTATTGCATAAAAACCCATTTGAAAGTAGAGAGTAAATTCGATTTTCGAGTTTGTTGGTTTGCGTAATTTGGAGTGCTTCTATTGTGGGACGCGGTTGTATCTTAAACGAATGTCGAAAAATCGTTAAGACCCGTGCGAGACATTATCTTCTTAAGGACAAAGAGTCAAACTCTTGCCTCGACCAAATTTATTTTCGTTTATTTCTTGTTTCTACTTTACATGTTCGGAAAGTTGAAGTTGTGTTCAATTTTACACACGTAAAAGGTATGTTATTGTGAATATAATTCTTACATGCTTGTTAATTTTCCCAACAACCTTAACATGATAATTATGTGCATATTATAGTCTCTCGTTGAATTCATTTACTAAAATGATGTGATTTATGTTCTTGAAATACGAATACTTTATGCATGTAATCGAATTACGTGTTAAGGGTTTCTATAATTTCAAATTTGATTATGTCTATTATTGTGATAAGGAAACCTTTTCATGTTCATATTGAAGTACCGTGCACAATTAATTTAAGTAAATATTTATTATATTGTGCATTAATGTGTTGCATAAATTATGCATGAAATGACTTGAGAATACACATTATAGTTAAAGCAAAATATTGTGTCTTTCCACTTGCCCCCGGTTTGGCCTCCATTATTCTCTATTAAATTATAATTTATTTTTCTCTTTTCTTATCAACCACGCATTTTCTAATAAAATAATATTACACGTAAATCTAAAAAAAATTCTTTCTTTTTTAGTCAAAAGATTTTAAAAAAATTATTATTACTCTCATTATAAATAGCAAACGAGTGCTATTTGAAGACAGTTATTCTATTTTAAATGATAGCATCTGGCAGTAATCTTTTCATTTTAGCCTTTCTTTGAAATGGTAGAATAACCTTGAATCCATTCATTTTATATGGTTGGATTTTACTCTATTTGCCGAGCATTGTGTCCTTTCCTTTGTGGCTTTTAAATAGAAAACCACACATTGGTTAATTAAAACCACAGGAGCATGTGTGCATGCGCCTGCACGAGGAAGAAGACATCGATTTATGGAGAAGCATCCGTACTCTCCAATTGATCCAGGTGTCAAGTGAATTTAACCACATACTGAAACATTCAAGTGATTCTGTATTATGTGCAAATTAGAATCAATATTATGTTATTAACAATTGCACAATAGGAGTGTGCCTAAGCACAATGACAAAACGTGATTTTGGTTATCGTGTGTTTACTGCCTCATAAAGTCCAAGAATTTAGTTATGCAACTGCCATATGAGACTTGGATTCCAAATAGTTAAGTTATTTGGTGTTTGAATAGAAGCCTTTATTGTTTGAAATAATTTGGAACTAAATGGCACTATCTCGTGAAATGTTACAAGATTGATAAGTCGCGTACATTCGAAGAAGTTGCAATTCTTATGCATCGAAATGCTTAGCCTTCTTCATTTTTGTACTATATTGCACTAAAATGTGCATAGTTATGTTCACATATCTTGGCTTTATTTTGTTTACCCAATTGTTGCAACATATTGTCTTCAATCTTGGAACCAATTAAATTGGTATATAGTTGCATGTTTCGCAAGAAACATCTTACAACCCATAAATTGTATTTAGGTCTATGTGTTGAGTTTGATCAAATTTGTATGATCCAATTATCGATTGCATTTTTTATAGTTTCCATTTATGTAGGGGAATGTTGGAATTAGGGTTTAAACGTTGATTTTATATCAACTTCGACCAAGTATTTGGATAGGTTCTGATGTTCAATTAATGCATATGAATAAACTCACTTGTTCTACTCATCGAGTAAATAATTGTGGTATATTTAGATTCACAAAATCAATTTCGAATGAATGAAAAATTGATGTCCAAATTTAGATTTAAAAAACAAGAATTCAGCACTTAATACCGTCGTTTGAGAGACAGCCTAGTGCGAGGCGAGCTGCGGACTCACTGCTTTGAGCGCTCGAGCAGTGTTCCAGGTGGTTAGCGAGCGGCTTGAAGAGCCGTGTCTCTTCATTAAATATGCTGAATTTTAAAGTGTCTCTCCGGCTAGAACCCCACAATCTCTAATTACATTACACTATATTATTGCATAATCAAAGTTTTTATTGCAAAAAAACTCATTCAAAAGTAGAGAGTAAATTCTATTTTCGAGTTCGTTAGTCCTCGTAACATGGAGTGCTCCTATTATCAGACTTGATTATTGTGTCTTGGGAGACGAATGTTGAAAAATCGTTTGCACCCTGCAGGTTTTATCGTTTTAAGGAGAAATAGTTGATCTCTTACATCTACCAAATTCATTTTCATGCATTTTTCGTTTCTATTTTAAATGTTCAGTAAGTCGAAGTTATGTTTGGTTTTACACACATAAAATGTATGTTGTTGTGAATATAATTCTTGCATGCTTGTTAATTTTTCCAACAGGTTTTAGTAGCCAGAAAAACAGCTAGGGTACGTTATCAATTCGACTCAGTTTATTTTTGGACGGTATAGATTTGTTGTTCTTTTTAATCATCTTCTTTTTTGTCGATATACATATATCGTCACTTTCTTTTGACGGCCCTTTCATTCATAACTACACAATAACTGCTTCTAGAATTGCAATTCAACTAAGCGAGCTTGATTCATATTTATTTTCACTCTACTTCAGTAAAGGAGCTCGTTAAATTTGAAATGAGATGATGCAAAAAAGTTTGGATTCGACTGTGTTATTAAATTGAGATGATGTTGTTGGGTGGGTGGGTCCATATTCGTATTCCATTTCTCATTTCTGAGTATAAAAAGTAAGATCCTATCCAATCCTATTACATGATCAATAGCATATCTACAAAAGCTAAAGTTTGTTTCGATAGTTCTGAATTTTTGCTACAAAAGCCCATCAATTCTTATTAAAATTGGACATAATCAGACTATGTCTACCCATATACAAGTCCATGTTTCAATGCAAATCCTATTTGATTCCGATTAAAATCTAGATTTTAATCGAAATCAAAGTTAACAATTAACTTTAATCATATATTATATGGATCCCATAACATTTCGACCACAGATTTCATCAGTTTTTATCAAAAATCTATTAAAATTATGATTTTAATACGATTTTAATACCCACCAAATAAAGTCTAAAGAATTCACCACAAATATCGAAAAATCTCACTTTACTAAACCACACCTCCCTTACACACACAAGCACGCACACACGAAACGGATAGTTTATGAAAATTTAGATAATATTAAAAAAAGTTATAATTTCATTATTATACGAGGTTCAAAAGAAATGTATATTTAGCTTCGGTTTGACCTTTATTTCTTTTTCTTCTTCTCAAATTCATTTTCAACCACACATTTTATAAAACTCACAATTTTTATCAACTTTTTAATCGCATATTTTATTAATTTTTATAAAAATTTACCAAAAATCAGATTTTTAACTCTTTGACTCAATCAAAATTTAAGCCACCATATATCTAAACTTTGTAGATAAGGGTTGAATTTTCTATCAAGTCAACGGACAAACTGATAGAAAAACATCACATTCACGTAAGTGGGAGTTTCATTTGTGGCAGCTATTCTTTAGTTTAGCTCAAATGTTTTTCAGTCTCATCGTCTCATGTTCTTCTCTCTTTACGAATTTGAAATCCGCTCGTACTGATTCCGTCACTTCCTCTTTTTAACACTTATTGCGATCATAATAAAGTTTCCAATTCATTTTAAGATGTAATCTAAGATAAAAAGAGAATATTTCGCCATCGATTGACCTTTCTCTTACTTAATTCAATAGGACCTTTGTAGATTCGTAAACTGGTTATAATTCGACCTAGTTAACGTGCATAAATATAAGTGAATTATTAAACTCAATTTCTTGTCTTCATGAAAAGAATGTGGATTCGATGACTCAACATAGTAATCAAAATATTGATATCTTCATATTTTTCAAAATACATTTTTCCCCCCTTCTTTTCATATGTACGTTTTTTAATAAAATAATATTACACGAAACCCAAAAAATTTTATTTTATTTTTAACTACACATTTTATTTTAAAATACATTTTACACAAAAAAATGAGGTTCAAACATGCCATATATTAAAAAGTAGGATTATATACAAAATAAAGCTATAATAGGTGGTAATGATTTTGATTAAACGTTCCATTCTTGATACATGCATAGTTCTTTGTGTGGTGAAAGAAAGTTACAGATTTGGCTTCTTGCCTCAAATACGGCTCCCCTTAGCCATCTGTTTGCATTCTATTTACACAATTTCACACACACAAAAAGAAAAAATAAAATAAAATTAATTTAACTATTTTTTTTTTTTTACGTGAAATAAGATTAATTAACAATTAATTGTGATGCGAAATTACTTAACTCTGAAAAAAATGAGTACCTATTTGTCTCGTCAAATAGTCTTTTAGCATATATATTTACCTCTACTTGATGATAAAGAAAGCATTCGTACCCTATTGATCTTTCTAAAATTACATTTTGTTTGGACTCCATTTTTTGGGATAATATATTTTTGAAGAATAATTCCCAACGTATATGGAATTAGTCACAGGCGCCATATAGGTGCTGTTAACGCAATAACAGTATGGTGCATTTTTTTTTTTTTATTTGCTTTGGCAAAAACCAATGAAATTTTGTCATGTGTTGTCTATGAAAAATTATGTGAAAGTCTTCCGTAAGTGTAGTATGGTTCATTTTGGAATAGTGACATTTTAAAAAATGTATAGCTAAAAATTTAGTAAAATTTTGAACTTATGTGAAATTATTTTATTGAAGAACTTATGATTAAAAATAAATATTAAAAAAACGGAGAGCAAGATTAATTGTAAACAATAGTTAGAGTATAAGGTCACAATAGAGCCACGTTTCCTATGAAAGCTTTTAAATTGAGTTGACTTAAACGTTAATTAGATTACTAATTAAAAGCAATAAAATATTTAGACAAAAGAAATGCAATTCTTGGCATATGAAGTGGTTCTGAATCAACGTATACAACAAATCCACGGGTGATTGACTTGGCGTCTAAGGTTGGGAGAGTTTTTATGGAGAGGGCATTTTCATCAGTTGAAATGATTGGTATTGAGACTTCGAATTCATCTTAAAAAGTCAAGCTTATCGAGAACGGTAATTCAAATCTTTTGCTTTTATCTTCATTCGATGTGAGATTTTATTTCTTAACATGTCTTGTAAAATGGTGACTCGTTTCAGCAAATTAATCTTAAAATTTTCGTGTTATTTTTTCTAAACTCGATCTGATCGAGTTGCTTGTTAAAATTTAATAAACTCTAGTACAATATTAAGATTCGAGTATATTGCTCACCTCAAGAAGAGGAGTTGACGTGGGCAATGGATTTCCGTAAAAACAAATAAAAGTAAGGGCAGTTTGCGGAAATGGTGTCAATATAAGGAGACTGGGACTCCCTTCTGTCTCGCCCGAATTAGCAAAAATCTGTTTGCAGAAAGTAAGCCCTTGTTATCAGCGAATACCAACAAAAAAAAAAGACGATATTTTGCAGTAATAGTTGAAGTTAGAAGTCTTTAAATAAACTATGTTCAGCTCAGAAACAATTTCAAGAAACATGAACAACAGTACTAGTTTTCTGTTTTCCAGTGATAATCAGCAAAACTGTGGTGGTTTAGCTCGATATCGTTCAGCTCCCAGTTCATTTTTAGCTACCCTTTTGGATTCTGGTAATGAAAATGGTGAAGAATCTGAGGCAATAATCTCTAATTTGTTGAATCAAAGGGGGGCTATGCCTATGAAGCAAGAAATTGATGTTTCAATGGAGCAACACAATGGATCTTATTCTGTAGGAATGGAGAATGTGAGGATGAAAAATTGTGGGAATCTTGCCAGCCAAACTAGTTCCCCATCTGGATTTTTCAATGGTAAAATTCATATTTATTAGATTAACATGTCTTCAAATTTTTTTATGCTGGTTTATTAGTTAATTAGAACTAAATTTGTTTGCATAATTTGTATTTAATTTATTCATTATCTGTACAAAACAAGGATGCTGCTTTTGGTTGATATATAGGGCTGACTTTCTGCTTTCTATATAGGATATAGAAAAAAAGGTTGGGAAATGAGAAAAGAAACAAGGGAATTTTCCAAATACACTACAATGTTTTGTTATAGATGAAGCTAGCTGATAAAGAGGAAATATCTGGGGATTTTTTTATATATCTCTTGTCCGTATTCTAATATAAGTCAAAGTCAACAATTAATTTTAATAAACGAGATCCATAACCGTACATTTCATCGACTTTTATCAAAATCTGCTAAACCACCTGACGGGCCTTAGCCTTGCGTGTGGTGTGGAGGGGAGTATTGAGTGACTCCAGCTGCGATGTTAAAGGGGAGCATAATCCTACATGAGAAGGCAAATCTTACGTTATTAAGCCAATTCTGCAGTGATGATAAAGACTATGGACATTGGACTCATGTATTAAACTTGATTTCATGTGTTGCACTGTGACTAATTACAATTTCCAAACCGTTTGTTGTGATTTTTATGATACACAGTAATCATGAGCTTTTACACAGTTATGAAGAAGTTGCTTAAAGGTTCTTGTTTGATCTCAGGTTTGGGTGTAATGGGAGAAGTTGGAAACTACAGAATATGTAATCATGCAGAAGCCACTTCATCCACGAATGGTTTGAAGAATCACGTTGATTACTCGTCTGGTACGGCTTCCAGCACTAGGTTCATGCCTAGCATTCCCGAAAATGGGAACGAAAACATGGGCACACGTAGAGTTGAGAATGAAAATGGAAATGGAAATGGAAATAATTGCAGAGAGTATGACTCTGCCTTGCTAGAAGACTCTTGGAATGTTTCACCCTTCAATAGCATGAAAAGATACCGAGATGGTGATCCGAAAATATTCTCTAATTTTAATGGAATAATGGGAAATGAGGTAGTTTTTATTGGTTTTCATGTTGTTTGCTTGTACATACTACTTCTATTGCTGATATTCATATCTTCAAATCAGAACGGGGAAACTAGAAACACTGCTATGCATTTAACTCACCATTTGAGCTTGCCAAAAATCCCTTCCGAAATAGATTCAGCAGAAAAATTTCAACAATTTCAACAAGACACCATCCCCTGTCAAATCAGGGCTAAAAGAGGTTGTGCCACTCATCCCCGAAGTATTGCAGAGAGGGTAAAATTCTTATTCATGTGTGTGTCGATTTTGTTCATCGTATTATTCATTCATTCTCTGTTTCACAACAATGAACAAGACCTTATTAGTACTCCCAAATTGAATTATATTGGATAGTTTTAACATTTTGTTAAGCTAATTTACAGGTGAGACGAACTCGGATTAGTGAAAGAATGAAGAAGCTGCAAGAGCTCTGCCCAAATATGGACAAGGTAGATATTTTAGCTGCGGTCGTATTTTCATTTTTCTATTTTTCGGAAGTGCTTAGGGATCGAGATTCTTTTTTCGTGGCAGCAAACGAACACGGCCGATATGCTAGATTTGGCAGTTGAGTACATTAAAGAGCTTCAAGAACAAGCCAAGGTAATAAAGAAGATAAATCCCTTCTACTTTAAAGTATTAGATTCACATGAAATCTGTCTCAAAAACTTCATTTTGTGTAGACACTCACGGACAAGAGGGCAAAGTGCAGATGTTGAAGTCTGGAAAAAGATGCATATCATATCCCGTGAGTTGCGTTTTTACGTGCTTGTATTAGATACGCGCAATATATATCCAGTTTAATAAACGAAAATGGATCGAAGGACTTTACGCTGTCATGATGTACCTTTATCGTCGTGAAGGCTGGCATGTGAATTAATGTATGCTCTCAATTAATCGATGAAGAGTACTACGGATAATTCGAAAGATGCCACGATGGCATGGTAGATATATGTTCTTAGTTTCAATTTTAATCTATATTTCACTAGAATAAATGTAGCCTCCTTGATTTTATGTGTTTTATGTATGTTTATTGTAATTTTGAATAAAAAAAAAAAAAGGAAAAATTAGTGGCCCTGGGAGACTTAAAAGAGTATGAATTCTAATGTTAAAATTATAGTCTGACGTATAGAGAGCAAATGTAATTATGCAAATATAAAATATGGGTCGCAATATTTAACACCCCAAAATTCCTAAATTTGCCACAAGGACTTAATTGAAAGGATTTGGGAAGTTAGGGAGCAAAATGAAGTTCTTAGTGGTCTTGAGTGCAAATATAAGAAAATATAGTTTTATCCGCGACATTTATTCAGTATATTGTGAGAGTAATATCATTATTGCTATTATTTGTATGCTTGAAAATGAGTTTTTTTTAAACCATAAAACTGAACAATTCAGCATTATGGTAAGAGATGATGATTGAAACTATCAAAAATTGTATCCGGGATGACTCGATCTCGAGTTGAGAAAAACGAGTGATGTGGACCTCAGGTTGTCATGCAAAAAGGACTAGGGATTGTTTGGTAGCGAGATTTAAATCAGCAAACAATCGGATAAAAATTTGAACGCGGCGCAATAAATTGAGCAATAATGAAATATATACCTAACTAAGAAATAGTTATGGAAAAACAAATAGAATAGATAGGATTGGACTTCTGATGCCTAAGAACTCCTATTAGAATCAGAATGTAGGACACAAACGAAGTATGACTCCTTGCCAACGTGAGGCAGTGAACCCTAAGGTGGACCCGCGCAAGAGTCGTGGTCATTGAGATGAACCGGGACAGATCCATGGATCAATGGTGAAGTTGGGGTCCTTGACCTCGACGAAGAGGCATCCACCTTGAGGGATCAAGACAAGCCAAGGGCACACCGTGTGGGCCGCGGGACTTGGGAACTCCCACGTCGGGCTTGGGAGTCATGGCATCATCGAGGACTATAGTAAAAAATTTCAAAATCTTGAGTACGACATATTTTATATGAAAATATTTACTTTGGATGAGTACATTAACTTTTTTGGACTTTAAATGATTTTCTAGTATTTATATGAGCTTGAAAAGCCCTTCAAAATCGAAGTTTGAGCCCTTAAATTGGACTAGAACATTGCCTTTAAGATCAAATAAGCAAGTCAAGGAGGAAATTAAGTGGGATTTTGACTGGTTTAAAATGATTATCTATGTTTTATGGAAGCACTTTAAACCCCTCCCATGTACAAGAAATTTGACCACCCATTAAGAAGTGTTTTTCATTCATTTCTTCATACATTTACATGTACATATGAAATATATCATTTCATAGAGAGAAAACTTCCATTTATTTCAAGCAAATATTCATTATTTTTGCGATAAAGAAAGAAGGAAAGCTCGAATTTACAAGAATGTCTTCATTTCATATCCTTCATATGATTTCTACCACTTTAAGGTGATATATTTTACTTTCCAATAGTTTTCATGAATGTCTTGTTTTAATATTTATGTTCAAACTCAAGTATAACAACATTGGTGAGACCTCGAAATTGAGAATTAAATGAGTTGTTGAGATCAAATGGAGAAAGGGAATTGCTAACAAGTTGGTCCAATAAGATGGAAACCACTAAAAAAAAAAAAAAAACCACATACTATCACATGTCATGAACGTTACTACCTATGAAATGATTTATTTTGTCGGATCATCGTTGCTTTTATAACTAACAAAAAAAAAAAAAGGAGAAATAGAAACAAAATGATGAATTGTCTTCTTCAGTCACCACTAGGCTCAGAAGTCCACCCACCACCAAAGTGTGCCACCCACTGGGCCACCGGCGCCTCTACCACCAAAAGCCTCTTATCGTCAAGGAGGAATTTTGAGATTTCACCAACTAGGGGGAGAGAACCGTGTGCACATCTAATATTTTACACCCAACTCGGCCAACTTGTATAAAAAAATTAAAGTTTAGAAATCTGAATGTTGAGAAATCTTTATTCAAAACCCAAGTGGTATAACTTTGCATATAAATTTTCCTAAAAAATAATGCTTTGTTTCAGACAATGTTCTAGAGACCCCTCCTTGCACGTCTAGGCATCAAAAGGTGTATGCATTTTTTTTTTGTACAATTTTTTCAAAATTAAATAAATAAAAGGAAAAATATTAATAATAATTAAAAAAAATAATCTGAACGTTCATAAGGCTTGAGAATTGAACTTGATGTCTTGCCCTATCTTTTACTTTTTAGAATCTTAATTCTGAGAACCATGAGGTTTTAAGTCCCATATATTTAAATCTTGGATTCTGTTTGATCAAAATTGTCAATGTTGATGTTAAATATGCATAGGTCTTTCACGCGATTGATAGTTTTGTTTAATAGTTTTGTCCTCAAATTTTAAATCACATAAAATTAGAATGCGATTTTAACAAAATATTCACTATTTTTGTCCCGCAAGAATCTGAATTCCTAGATTCAAATCCTAGTTTAAACTCAAAACAACATTACACACTTGTTTGATTAAGAGCTTGTTTGAACCCCAATTTTTTTATTTTTATTTTTATGAAAATGCATTTTGAAATAATATTTTGATAGAGAATGCATGATTAAAAAAATGAGGAAACGTTTTGAGTTTATGTGTAATATTATTTTATTGAAAAATATTAAATTAAAAATAAAAAATAGAAAAATATATTTTAGAAATAATGAATACCAAGTAAGGGCTAAGATTTTTGAAAAGTAAATGTAGGGAAAATGTGTGAAATGATTTTTTCTGAGAATACATAAATGAAAGTTCCTATGGTAATTTGCCTTACATATGGAGAGTGAGTTTTGACAATTTCGATATTCAGATCAAATTGACATCTTTTGGAGGCACCAAATGAGCAACGCAAGGAAGATGAGTCCACACGAAGACGATGAGGTTCAACAGTTGCTGCGAGCAGCGCAGGACGATCTTCTTCTCAAACTCAGCGTCGATTCCCACATGGCGCGCGCCTCCTCCTCCTCTCGGACCTCCATGGATCCAGATCTCGAACGCCGCTTCGAAGCCCTCAAATCCATACCCAAAAACACATCAGCTGCTGCTGTTTCAACTATAACAACAATTGATGATGATAAGGATCAAGTGAAAGTCAATATTACTAATAATATTGGTGGGTTTGAGGAGGATGATCTGCTTGCTAGATTTGCGGCGCTCAAGAATTCTATTCCGTCGCATAATCGTAAAAATGATATTGATTCTTCTGAAGTTGTTAGTAGTCAGCAAGAAGAAGAGAATGATGATGAGGAGGATGAAGTTGAAAAGGTAATAAAATGGGCAATTGATGCTGCTAGGCTGGACCCTTCTCCTCTCTCTGATGAGGAAAGCAGTGAAGAGGAAGAAGAAGAATATCATAATGGTGATAGAATGGATGGTGGAAAAAAGGGCAAAAGGAAATGATCAGTGCTTCAACAAGGTACCTCGAATTATGCCATTATGTTATTTTTCAATGTTAGATTATAGAATTAACTGTATAATTTAATTGTTGTAACAGATGGTTTCGCTTGAATAGACGATATTATTTTTTTGATATATATAAGTCTACATAGAAATTTTAATTCTGCACAGCTGCGGGAGAAGGGGGGGGGGGGGGGGGGGGGGGGGTAGACACTCGTACTCTGATGCTTAAATTTATAGTAGCTGAGAGATAAATCCACTGTTTCATTTTTTATGATTGTATTTGTGATTACCATTTGCATCTAGTGTTGCAAGAATATTTATAGAGATTAGAGGGAGTGGAGCTTAGTAAGGGAACGAGCCTTCTGCAATTGTAGAGTAAGTAGCCTTCCACATTTAAATTATGGAGGCACCTTGTGCTGTTGCACTGTAAGTGGGTTTGGCAGTTTGACGTTAACAACTTATCTTGAGGTGATCTTATGTCCTTGTTGCTTTTTGGCTACTGCTGCATACCACGCTTTAAGTTGACCTCATTCGAGCTTAAGTGAGCCTTGTCTCTGGAGTTAGGCTTCCATCTCAAAGTTTGGCTTGTGAGGTGTGCATTTTGCCTTAATTTGCTTATGCATTCTTAGTCCTCCTTAGGCTACAACTATGAGCTCAGCTGAGCGATCACCTCCACAGTACTTTCTGAGCTGATTTTAGCTTTCATAAAGAATTTCTAGATGGCCATTTTTTCTCTGAAAGTTCTTGTTTCCCACATCAGGTTGGTGGGTTCTAAAGTGTACGATCTGGCATACTAGACAAAACGCTTGGTCTTATTCTCATGGATTTGGGCCGAAATGCCTTTTTTTTTTTTAACCTACATTGAACTAAGGTTGAGTTCATATGTTTAATGTCTAACTTCCTCACACTACCACTATAATTCTGCATGCTACACTAGTTCTTTACTTCTCTTTATCTGCCCATTCTTGAATTGAAGGAGTCAACTTTTTATTTCTCTTTAATCGTCTTTCCGAAAGTGTATCTGATTAGAAATTCTTCATATTTTTCCTCAATTCGAGTCCTATATCAACAGTTGCATTTTTAAAGATACGCTATCAAGTATCAAGTCTTCTAGTTGATGGTGGCACAAATGATTGATGATTAAGTTAAAATTTCCTCGTTGGGACCAACCTTGCCGAAACTTTCAATTAAGTCCTACCTTCTTAAAATAAAAATAAATAAATAAAACAATTTTACAAAGGCATGCATGGTGGCTTGTGTGAACCAGCGTGCCTTTTACCATGATACAAGCAACCCATTCATTTAAAAATGCAACCAAATTCTTTTTCAAGGCATACGATAAACTTAAATTGAACTAGTATTGGGCTTTCATTCTTCCCTAGGATAAGCATCAGATTGATTTCGTAAAACTAAATTGTATCACCATA
The DNA here is from genome assembly GCA_903798255.1 of Fraxinus quadrangulata. Taxonomy (NCBI): domain Eukaryota; kingdom Viridiplantae; phylum Streptophyta; class Magnoliopsida; order Lamiales; family Oleaceae; genus Fraxinus; species Fraxinus quadrangulata. The sequence continues at coordinate 19,013 of CAIGRB010147443.1, forward strand.
TGCTAACGATAATTCTTGTTCGTCCGCTGAAGCTTATATTGGACACTGGTATCAAGCAGGGTTTTTTGATTGCAAACAAAAAGGTGAAAACCTTAGTTATGGAATTCTCTCCACTCCCATTTCTCAAGGTTTAAGGTGCTGAGGCTTGATATTTTAAATTACAACACTTGACACCCAAAAAATTCAGGAAAAGATAAGGGCATAACTGAGGGAGTTAGGGTGTGTTTGAGCCGCATTATTTTGAAAGAATGTATTTTGAAATAATAGATTGATAGAGAATGTGTGGTTGAAAAAGAAGGAAAAGTTGTTGATGTGATGTAAAATATTATTTTATTGAAATATGTATGGTTAAAAATGATTAGAAGAATGTGAATGAAAATTTTAATGTGTGTCATATAGGGGCTTAACAATATTAGCATTTATTCATCTGAATCAAAAAGAGGAAAAGAATCCAAGTCTCCTACCTCAGTCCCTCTTCTTCTATGTCAATCTCTCCAAGATGTATATGCAGCAATACAATAAAGTGGAACTCCGTGGTCCAGGGATGGGTTTTCCACAGTGGTTGGTATATTCTGAAAAGACACAAGGGATGAACCAGGCACACGATCAGTCCCCAAGAAAGATTGAGATAGTACTCGAGAAGTCAGAGAACTTCGATGAATTGGTGGCTGCTGAAGCAGGGGAACTAGAATACGGAGGCGACAAACAAAATTGACCTACTTACATCCATAGTCTGGTCCAAGTCCTGTCAAATAACTTACTGGATTTCAATTTTTTCATTTTTAAGATGGGGTGGGGGTTATTATTATGTCTGTGTAGTATGGTTGAAACTCCAGATGATGATATTTCTTGGATCAGTTCAATAAGGAGCAATCATTCCGAACCAAAAAATAATAATAGGTATTATTTGCTGAAAGTATGCAACAATACTGTGTACCAACCTTTTCCGAAATTAGTATATTTCCTGTGGGATTGACAGAAGAAAAATATAGCTATGAAAAATAAGAACAGCTCTTAAATTAACTTTTGCCACTTCCTTCTCTTTCTAAATGCTCCAGAAGTACATTACTTTTAACCAAAAAAATCTCGATAAGATGTTGCCTTAACAAAAACACGTTGTTCACAGAATCTCTGCAAGATTTTAGTCAGTATCAATAACTTCCTGCAGAACTTAATTGAAGTTCAAGTTGACACACTTTATGACATTGCTGAATTCAACAGGCTATTTTTGTTCTCTCTCCTTTTTTTTTTTTTTTACCGGTTGCTATTGATTCCGTAAACAGTGCACAACAGAGACTATTTCTTCTCTTCTTTTGCTCTCGTGCAAATTAGTATCTATTTGTTGTCTTTGCACAAGTTCCAACGTTCCTGAATGCCCAACAAGATAGGGTTTTTCGCTTGCGATTTTCTTTACTCGATAATCAAGTTGCATGCATTTGGCGAGGAATCACTGAGAATCTCTACTGCAATCTTTCAATACTGTGATTGTTACTCATAGTAACAAGTTTGTACTGAATTTTGACACTTATTTTTTAAGCAGGTTGCATGCTCAAGTGTATTTGCGTCATAGTCTCCTCGAACAATGATAGGCACGAAAGCTGGCTTCGCGGAATCTTTCTTGATATAATGAGGACGCTATTGTTTGAAATTTAGTAAAAGGGGTTTTCTCAACCAACAGCTTGTACCTGCTTGGTTCCTGCACTGTAGAAGGTTGACCCTGTTACAGATATTAGAAATTGAGGTTCTCTTAGTAGACCAAATTACAATTTGTAGACATGGCTACCATTGAAAGTTTCCAATGGTTCAAATCTTAATCGCAATGAAATGAGATTATCATTTATAATCCAAAGTACCTAATTTTGTGAGTTCCATGTCAAATATGTGGTTTTAGGCACTTCTCAATTTATGTGTGATTTTCATAAGAATTCCACATTTTATGTTGTGGGAAGTTATGTGTTTGAATTTAATTCAAATTAGGGTTGTGTCATTCAACATGGACGACTCACAACTAGTATTTTTCAACAATTTGGTATTTTTTTTTTTTTTTTTTTTAAATTATAAGGTAGATACTCTCGAAATGTGTGAACAAAAGACAAATGGAAATTGCGAACTTTAAAGAATATAAATAAAAAGGATGTTTAACTAGCGTATAAGCTTGAAAAAGTTTAGCATAAATGCTCTTCATCTTTGACTTGGAAGCTTTAGCAGGCATACTCTCCATCTATCACTTGGGATTATTTTATTGGGGACACCATATTTTTTTTTATTTTACTGATTAATATATAAATCAAAATATTGATCACGTTAACTTGGGAGTCCTAGTTTTGTTGATTTATACCAATTAACATTTTTAAATTAATCATGTAATATAAGATTGCAACATTAGGCTTCTAGAAGGGTCCAACAATGATGGATAACAATGACCAGGACACGATTTGGATTATTATTGAGTGTCCTAGATAGCTACATTTAATTAAAAGTTACTTTAATATAACCAAGTTAAAGTTACACTCGAAAACTAAATTAAATAAGGCGCATGTTAATTATGATTTAGAGAATATCGAGACTATTTATACAATAATAGGGGCGATTGTCTCCTCACCCTATTGTGGGATTGATTTGTCTCATATCTCTCACAATAAGAATACATTGTAGCATTAATGTGTGTATTCTTGAATCCCATTCTCAGAGCAATTCAAGCTTGATTTTGTAAGTAACCCGTACCGGCTAGCTTTTTTAGCAACCGTTTAAAAAATATATGAAAAGATATAGATTAGAAGCTTGAAGCGGAATGGACAAAAATCAATGATTTTACGCTAATGGGATAACACATTTATTTAAAATGGTACTGAATCTACTTGTCTGATTTTTCAAGAGATTAAAAATTTATGAAAGCTAGCTTTCGTCTATTTTCACGTGTGTCTCAAGATTCGAGATGCATGTCTTTATTAGAGAGTGATTGAATTGAAGTTCACTGTTTTAATTAAAACAAATTAATTTTTATAACCCAGTACTGATTTTCCTTGAAGTTCAGTCATCACGGATGAAATTTACCCAAAAATAAAATTAAAAAAAAATTTATATTTGTTTCTTCAAGTTAAGAAGAAAATATTTACCAGTCGAGCATATACTCAAAACTTTTGCTTTTCCTCCTTTTTTCTTTGCCTTTCTGTACATGTACTCGCAAATATATACAGACGTACATTCTCACACGATCATTTTATTTGATCCAACTTTTCAGTTATTGATTGATTGAGAGGGGTTTTGTGAGAGATGTCGAATCTATACAGAGGGGATTTCAATTCCAAAATCGATTACGTGTTCAAGATCGTAATAATAGGCGATTCGGCAGTGGGGAAATCGCAGCTGTTGGCGCGATATGCAAGAAATGAGTTCAGTTTGGACTCAAAAGCCACTATTGGAGTTGAATTTCAGACGCGAACACTTGAAATTGATCACAAAACGGTCAAGGCTCAGATTTGGGATACAGCTGGTCAAGAAAGGTAATTACTTTGATACTTGATTCTCATTTTCCGTTTGGATAGTTAACAAGATACATCAAATGCTTGTTGAATGGAGCCGAATTTGGTTTTAAAAAAAAAGATGACAATGCAGACTTTAGACGTTCTGATCGTGGGTATTGGACTGGATGATCATCTGGCTACATTATATAACATAATAGTCTGCAGTTGGAATATAAGTAGGGATAATAGAGCCTATGTTTTAGATGAACTTTTTTCTCCAATCCATGATTTTACCAAGCTGATTTTGTTAAAGCATTTTCATCAATTTGTTTCACACCACTTTGGTTTAGTTCATGTTCTTGTGTTCCTTCACAAAATTCTCTCTCTCTCTCTCTCTCTCTCTCTCTCTCTCTCTTAAACATTCTTGTTGTGACTTCAAAATCGAGATTAACTAATTCCTTTCACCTAATTTGGGATTCCCTCCCCTAAACTCATGGAATTCTATTAAAATAAGAGCTAGGACAGGAATGTCTATTTGAAAGGAAAGTGTTCTCAATTTTTCGTATCCTCCTTTGCTTTGCAGAGTTTTAACGAGGCCATGATGTTAGTAAAGTCTTTTTCTTTATTGCAGGTGACTTTAATGACACGTCACAGTTTATGATTAGTAAGCTTTAACTGAACATGTTACCTTTTCACATTTTATTTATCATGTCACATGTTCTTCGCTCATTGGTTGTGAAGCCATGTTTAATAGTTTACCATTCTTATTCACGTTTACTTCAATAACGATTTTTACTGATGTGAAATAGCATGTAGAAATAAATAAGAGTATATTTGCTTTTTCAGTAATTTTTCATTCGCACGCCTCATGTGCTCGTTGCTTGTATTCAAGATCGGTCAAAATTGCCACCATTGATCTCTGTAAAATTTATTGATAACTTGTAAATCTGTAAATACATAATTTGAGTACCTATAAATATATAAAAGCTTGAAAGTAGTTAAGAACAACTTTACTTTTGTAGTGAGTATTGAGTTTTTAAAGTGAAAGTCCAAAACAACACGTTATAAGAGAATGTTAAGATAGATGTATGGGTATACTAGAATAAAAAGGATGAAGAAGCAAAAGAAATGAGATAATATTTCCACAAATGGAGATGACATGAATGGCCGGTAAATTAGGTACTGGTGAATCAGGTAGCATGCTTTACAAAGACACTTCAGAAGCTCTCGTCAAATGGAATAGTGAAATTCATGCAGTTGAACCCAACTTTATCTGGAATAAAGCTTAGCTTGTTGCTGTTATAGGTGGGGATTTTACTACTACTAGTAGTTATATTATTGTTTTTCTTGATTCTTGGAAGAATGAGACTTAAGAAATTCCATTCTCATATTAGAAGGTGTATCAATATGCAGTGAGCAGATGTTATTCTTACCTCTCTCTTGCTCTATTAGCAAGCTCTGTTAGGACAGAAAATGGAAAACTCTTAACTTCTTCGATTCAGCAGCAATTGCAGTCAAGAATATTAGCAGTGAGCAGATGTTATTCATACCTCTCTGGTTCTCTATTAGCTAGCTTTGTTAGGACAGAAAGGAAAACTCCAACTTCTAGAATTCATCAGCAATCTCTATTAGCTAGCTTTGTTAGGACACACGCGTGCACGCGCGCACGCGTGTGTTATGTTTTGTTGGTGAACTAACTACTCCTTTTATAATGGAAGAAGACAGTAAAGGGAAAATCATGTTTTTCTTACAATACAAGTCACTCAATAGCTAACTACTAACTGAAATAGAAAGCCCACAACTGACATAAGCCCATCAGTCAACACCCTTCAGCAAATTTTGATGATCAACTGGCTGCAACTGGTATGCAGCCTCAGCTCTTTTGAGAAAATTCTTGAGCAATCTTCTCCACAAGCACATTTCTTTGTTTTTTGCTCACAGAGTTCTTCTTTTCTTCCTTTGTTTACTACGTTCTCTTTCCTGCATTGGTATGTTAGCTTCATCATTTTTGAAGGGATTAATTCAATCATCTATGGTTATAAGTGGCTGAATTAATTAATTTTCATTGGTGTTTGCCTAGTTATTGATTTATTTCTGAAGATGAGTTGTTGTCAATATTTTGTGGCTCATGGTTAAAAAATATGTATAGGTAATTTAAGATATGCCATAAGGGGTCTGTAATGCATTGTTATATGTAAATACACCTTAGATTGTACGATACGTTCCGTTGCAAATCATTATGAAATTAAAGGCAACAACTTATTGGAAATTTGTGACAAAAAGCACAAAAATACTGGTTTTATGGAGTATTCTATCACATAAATTGATTTTGCAATCTTTAAATGTACCTGAAAAACTCTTTTACATTAGCTCAGTAGCTGTTTCATGTTTGGCTGGCCCTCAGTGTGGTTATTATATTACTGCTCATCATGTGGATTTAGCCTCTGTTTGGTAGGCATATTGTGGAGAGAATGCATTGTTTTGGTTAATGTGATGGGGAATATGTGGTTGAAAAAGAAGGAAAAGTTATTGATATGATGGAAAATATTATTTTATTGAAAAATGTGAGTTGAAAATGAGTAGAAAAATGAGAATGGAAAATATAATATGGCTCAAACAGGGCTTAGTTCTCTTTTCAGAAAGGAAAAAGAAACGAAAAAATAAAATGTGTGCATATATGGTCCATGAATGGCTCCTCAAACTCATAAGGGAATATGGTCTGAGGATTTTCTTGTTCATGTTTCATGTTTTCATTTTGGTCTTTGGTCTTTATGTGTCTCCTGATGGAAAAACTGACATCGTGTATTCAAGTTACCAGTTCTGTTGGTAAAAAGCTTTCTGTCATACTAATAAAATATGTCTCCTTCTAATACAAGCTATTGACTGTACTGTCTGCTGATCATACCAAAAGAGGGAGCTCACTTGCAACTGAGCTTTGACCAACACAATTTTGTGTTGGAAAAGATGTCCCAGTAGAATCTGATTCATATAAAAAACTTTATTTCACAAATTATTTTATTACGCACGAGGATGTGGCTTTCCCAGTTATCGGCCACAGGGTTGTTGTCTGCCATCTTCCTAATTCAATGCTTTGCATCTATCATCCTGTCTCTAAAATATACGATCATTTAGGATCAATTAACATTCTACTTAATCTACTCTGCATTTGTGAGATTATATAATCAAATGTAGGTCGGAGACTGGATTTACTCCTTTCTATTGAAGCAAATCATATTAATTCACTAATGCCTATTTTAGCCAAGATGCACAGCATGGCGTGCACCTACACCTGTAGCAAGACACAATTTAAAATTAAAAAGATTACCAGTAAAAGATTTTTTAAGAAAGTATAATTGTATTCTAAAAGTGAAATGTTGAATAGGTATTGGAAATAGGTGCACTAATTGGACTGATTTCGAGACTGATATGATCAGTTTAAGTAAAATTAGATCCTTAGTTTTATCATTAAACTTGACATGCTAGTCTAATCATTAAACTTGACATGCTAGTCTTTCTTTTATCTTGATAAAGGTGTGCCATTGTCCCCCTCCTTTCCTATTTTTGGCATCACATATTGGTCAATTGTTTGTCAAGACCCTACTTCCAATTTGTATAAGTTCTATATTGACTAGGCAAAGGAGCATCGGTGCAACGAAGTGGTGGTTCAGGTGGCTTTGGCCTTATATTTTCCATTTTAAAGTTATCCTTCAGCTTAAATGCTTATTAACTTTGCTGATAATTGAAAGCACAATGAGGTGCATGCTAGGAGGCTATTTTTGGCGTGTCAAAGTGCAGCTGTCGTTGAAGTGAAAATTTTGCAATGCTTCATGTCTTTTGCTCAACTTGATGAAATTAACTGATATGCGCTGAAAATTGGGGCAATGCCTGAATTTTCTAGAAATATTATGTGTTTACGTTGAATCGTACTTTACATATAGTTTTGTGTTTTGCTACAATGAAGTGTGTACATGGCTTTGGACTTTCAGCTTAAACACCAAGCTTTGTGCCTTTATGCACTAGGCGCATTATAATTATGTGAAGGAGCGCTGAATAGTTTTCTACTCCCATTGGCATGTCACAGATGCCAACCTGATTTTAGTCTCTCCTTTGTCATGTGGAGTTCAATAAATTTGAAAGAGTGGAAGAGGAACCAAATTAATATATGTTTCATGCACTTCCCTTTTGAATTTTTTTTCGTCTTCTACTCTTTGTTAGTTGCAGAAGCCTCTTTTGTTGTATGTTTTGGAGATCATAATTTACTAATGTTTTTAAATTCTTCACTTGATAATGCAAATTTGGTGACTTCAGATATAGGGCAGTGACTAGTGCATATTACAGAGGTGCAATGGGGGCAATGCTGGTCTATGACATCACGAAACGTGAATCATTTGATCATGTGGCTAGGTGGTTGGATGAATTGCGGGGCCATGCTGACAAGAACATCGTAATCATGCTTATAGGAAACAAATCTGATCTGGGAACTCTTCGAGCTGTACCTGTGGACGATGCTAAAGAGTTTGCCCAGAGGGAGAACCTATTCTTCATGGAAACATCAGCCCTTGAGGCAACCAACGTGGAACCTGCTTTCCTAAATATCCTGTCTGAGATTTATCGGGTTGTCAGCAAGAAAGCCCTTGTGGCCAATGAGGAACCAGAATCTGGAGGAAATTCATCTCTTCTGAAAGGAAATAAGATCGTTGTTCCTGGCCAAGAGCCGGTACTCTCAGAAAGAAAGTTCAGCTGTTGTGGATCTTCATAGGCCCGGCCCATCCTTCACTCTTGGAGTGTACACTGTTGTATTTGTTCTATTTGCTGACATATCTGACATACGTGGCACATTTCTCTTTTTGTTACAAATAGATTGTCCATCCACAACGTGGACTTCTGGACCAATTTAAACTTGAAGAGAAGTGATTTTGGTGGTGCATATTACGCGAAATTATTTCATTATGGTATGTAACTATGGAAATTGAAACCAAAATATAAATCAGGAAAAACTTATCATTCTGATCTACATTATTATGCCAATCATGATCTTGTATAAATTTCAACATCAACAGAATGTGATCACATAGTTAACTCCCTGCATGTAAAAGTACTGGTTCGATCATCAAATGGGTAGCTGTACGCGGTCGGGCAAGCTCGTTTGAAAATTTGTGAATAATTTGTAGGCTTGCATGTCGTCGGACTATTGAATGCTCCAGTGCAGCAGTATTGGGGTTGATGGAAGGCGAAACAGGCACTTTTACACGCCACCCTCGCCCCATTCCCTCCGACCACCACCAATTCAGGTGGGCATGCTCTATTCAAATCGGCTTTGCAGATTACTGATCCACAACTTCCCGTCCCTCCAGAAGGGAAGATGGAAATTGGCAGGTTAAATCCATCCACAAGGCTGACATCGTAAAAATCTTGTGGGCTGTTGAGGGTGAACTCAGCTATTGACTCTGGTGGTATACCGCCTGCACCGTTACACTGCAGAATACCGCCACAGTCACCGGTGGCGCAGCTTCCCTTGCCAGATTGGTCGAAAGTGCATCCAGTACGAGCCCAGAAGCGTCCTGACCACCCTGCAGGTGCATTGATGGTGGCGGCTTGAGCAGGGCCGAGCTGGAAGCCACCGTTCGCTAGTGGAGGTTTTCCAGCTCCTGATGAAGTCGCTGGCCATATAGTGTATGGACAATTGTTCTGCAACGTGAAAATTGCAGCATTTGCTCCTGGAAAAGATAAAAATCAGCAAGCAGTTGGTGCAAAAAAAATAAAATGGAGAAGCATAAGATTTCGATTCAGTATAATAAATTTTATTGACCTAAGAAATTCCAAACTAGAACGAAGGAGAGATGCCATAACAATGCCATGATTAATTCTCAACCAAATGTGATGTAGTTTAATGAACAATTTCAAATATGTGGAGGATCTATATATATGTGTGTGTGGATTACAGAGTACAGAGTACATATATATTATGATTTGATGAATCTGATATTTTCTTTGATTTTCTAAATTAATGAAGATTATAGGCAATCTTAAGGAGATTTCACTAATCATGGCAATCTAAGCCCATGTTTGGTTGAGATAAAAAACAGTTTTTTAACAGATTTTGATAAAAGTTAATAGAATGTGTGGTTGAAAAGTTGTGAATCCTAAAAAAATATGTGGTTAAAATTAATTATAGACTTTAACTCAAATTTTAATCATTTTTTTAGTGGTATCAAACAGGGACTTAGTATGAATCCTACACCCCGTGGCATTCACAAACAAGAAAATATCACAAGTCAATGTTTGGTATGTAATTATAATCGGTTAAATTAAAAATACAGAAATGACACAATGAATAAGTAGATAGAACTTGTGGGTTTGTAGTCGACGACTACAGTAGTCGCCCTACATGGCCTCGTACTTGTGATTGTTTCATTATTAATATGGAAATTCATTTGATTGTTTCCTTTTTTTAATTATTAAAATCATGATACATAGGAGGATGCTGCGTAAGGTGACCAGTGTAGTCACTCACTATGAATATCAACATTATTCAAAAAGTAAACACCTTACTGTCAGTAGGAATTGTATTTCCTAATTTATTTATGTAAATTATCCTAGATTTATTTGGTATTCATTTGTTATATTTAAAATAGTTGTCAATGTTAAGTTGGATACTTGACAAAGATATTGTAATTTATTAGGATTCTTTGGTTTAGGAAGTTAAATGTTTTCCCGTAATTTTGTTAACTCCGCTCATTTATAATCAAAGTAAAAGTTAAATGAAGACTTAACTTTGAGTACTTAAGAGCTAGAGATAAAGGGGAAAATTTCATGTATAAGGTGGTGGTTGCAAAATACAATTCCGAAGGTAAGAAATTATGTTTATTATTTCAAAAATCAAATCTTAATTAAATTATATTGATTAAATAAAAAAATATAAGATAATATTAATCTCTCTCCAATCCGAGCCACAATCACGAGCATCCGCCTGANCAAATCTTAATTAAATTATATTGATTAAATAATTAATTAAAAAATATTTTATTAATTAAATATATTAAGGTTACAATATTATACAATTTATGATCACAATTATATACTAGTCACAATTACAGTCTAAGTGCATTTTGTAAGTTTCCCTTGAATTTATTAATGCCTGATCGTATATTGAAGACACAACAAAGGGCTATATGATGCTATCAAAAATCTACACGTGAATACTCGAGCTTGATGATTGGGAATGAGCCATTCCAGTGCTTAAGTTAACGAAAAGAGAAAATATGAGCGTGAGACTATGAACTCAATTAATGTAAAGCGTACTTAAATGATGAGTGAAGGACTTGTATTTATAGAGTTACACTACAATCCTGATAGGATTTGTTTCGATAGTCAAGCTTGGGTATTCACATGCACATATTTTTGGTATCACTGTACAACATGAAAAAAGAGTTTCAGCAGCATGTTGGAGGATCTTAGGCGCGATGGCCTAAACTGAAGATGGTAGTTGTGCATGATGTCCCAGGACTTGAACTCTTTGAGCATCCATTGCTCGAGTTGATGTCCATTAAAAATCGTGTGAATTAAGTGACAAGGATGCAATAAAATTTTGAACTTTTGCATTAGTGTTCGACAGTGTTGCTTAAAATCACAGTTTAGGTACTTTGAAACCAAAAAATTGAAACAGAAAAATTAGAAAAGACGTGTAGACAAAACAGTTAAAAGCACCATTTTGGACTATGATCATAGAGTACAAATTGACCAAAAACCGCACAAAAATAATGTTGTTGAGGCCTTCGAACGATTTTCACAAAGTTGTTGTCCCGTAATCTGTCTAACTATATGCGAGTAGAACTTCGAAAACTCATTTTAGATAGTCATATACATCGACACATACAATAGGTTAGAAATATACTTCGTGTATGGAGGTTTGAATTTAATTTTAGCCCCATATTAGCTTCATTATCTAAAAAATCATTTTTTTTCAAACTCATTTTTAACCACACGTTCTCCTAATAAAATAATTTTATACGTAAACTTACAACTTTTACATATTTTTTAACCACACACTCCAAAAAATAATATTACAAAACTCTTTTTAACCAAAATATATTTGAGCTCAAACAGAAGCTTAGTGTGTCGTGACCCCCAAATAAGCATAACTGCATATCATGGTCTTAGATGAACTCTCACTGATCCAAGAGTTGGACAAGAGAACAGTCAAGCCAAGCTTCCCTTAATTTTTATTTTTTTAAATCTTTTAAGAAAAAATGATACAATCCTGTTGAAAGATACTCTTAGAAGGTTCGGTAAAGTGAATTGAAAAGTATTAAAGAGACAAACATGTTAGAATCTTGTTTATTGTAATATCTAGTCACATCTAGTATTGAACGTTTGACGTCGTTTCTCATCTATCACTCTTGAGTGTTCGAAAAATTATTGGTTTTATTTGCCACATAATTGAAATATCAGCAATGGTTTTCAAATGATAGAATACGGTGTGGCAATAATGGAAAGCAATATTGAAAGTATAGCGACACTTCGAAAAACTTGAAGTTTAGTGACGGTTGAATACCGTGATAATTGACATTATTAACCCTATAGTGACTAGAAAATTGAAGAGTTGTGGCGCATCTTATACCAACCATTCAGGTTCTTATCTAACAGACGCTCTAGTTCACCATGTAACAACATACTGGACAATTATTTATAAATATTTACAGAAGTGTTAAGACATAATTAATTAAAAAGAAAACATTTCACGTAACCGTCGTAAGAAATGTTAATCTTGAAAAAAAAACATTTTTATTTAATATGATCCATACATATTTCTGTAAAATTTCAACAGAATGTGATCAAGTAATTAGCACCAGTACATGTAAAAGTACTGGTTGCATCATCATATGGGTAGCTGTAAGATGTTGGGCAAGCTTTTTTGAATACTTGTGAATAATTTGAAGGTTTGCATACCTATGGATTATTGTATTCTCCACTGCAGCAATATTGTGGTTCATTGATGAAGAGAAATTTGGCACAATGATGCTTGCCCATTGGGCCGGAACTGATGAGCCCAGCTGGAAATAATTCTGAAGCCCAGCTACCTGGTCCACTTAATGGCTGGAAGAAAAACGTGTTTGGCTTATATGGTTAAAATCGTGTTTTACTTACCTTGCAAAATCAACGGTGATGGTGTCACCACGTGTCGCCTCCAACGCCG
>CAIGRB010147482.1:0-10041 GCA_903798255.1 Fraxinus quadrangulata
ATAATACAAACCGCACTCATTCGGATATTGTATATGCAGTAAACAAACTATGTAGATATATTAGTAACCCAAATAATGACTATTGGAAGGCATTAATAAGGGTTTTTAGATATTTATGATACACCTTAAATAATGGATTACATTATACTAGATATCCAACTGTATTAGAAGAATACAATGATGCTAATTGGATATCAGATACAAAAGACTCAAAATCCGCTAGTGGGTATATTTTTACCATTGGTGGTGCGGCCGTATCTTGGAAATCCTCTAAACAAACATGTATAGCTCGATCCACGATGGAATCTGAGTTCATAGCTTTAGATAAAGCTGGAGAGGAAACAGAATGGCTTTGAAATTATTTAGATGATATTCCAATGTTGGCCTAAACTTGTGCCTGCAATTAGTATACAATATAATAGTCAGTCGGCTATCAGTAGAGCACAAAGTAGTACGTATAATGGTAAGTCTCGACATATTCGCCGAAGACATAATACAATTAAGCAACTAATCTCAAATGGTGTTATTTCTATAGATTATGTGAAGTCTAGAGAAAATCTCGTGGATCCGCTTACCAAAGATTTACCAAAAGATCAAGTATACTGCCTATCGAGGGGAATGGGCTTAAAGCCTACTACGCAAGAATCTTTGTAATGGTAACCCAACCTTGCTAATTGGAGATCCCAAAATCTTGGTTCAATAAGATAACTAAGTTATGAAGATTCAAAGAAGCACTTCGAAATTAACTCCTACCCATTCCTACGATAAAGTGCTCTCTGCAAAAAATTTAGATTAAGTTATACTTTTAATGATTCATATATCTTAGACTATCTAAGTATGGTATAGCAGGTACTTTTAATAGGAGATCACCAATATAAGTGTGAAGTGTGGCTGCTTCTATGAGAATGTTTCAAATGCTTGAATTCTCTAAAACACTTATAAAATCCAAGAGTTGTTGATGGCCAAAATGAACACAACAGTTAGAACTCGAAAATGTTAGGAAGGTTATTGTGTTGATACTATTATCACCAATGGCGGACAGTTCAAGACATCGCTCACTAATTAGCCAAGTAAATCCAATAGTATTCTACTACGGAAGGTTCAAACTCATAAGGTACATATCTGGATGCGATAACATTCCGTCTGATGTCTCTATAGGGTCTGCATAGTCTATTACATTAATTTCCATTCATGTGGGGGATTGTTGGAAAATTGGGTTTTATTAGTTGGCTTGACCAACTTTTGACCAATTATTTTAGTGGGTCCTGTTAGTTGGACACAATATTTCTTTGCCCGAATGTGTTCTACTCTATAAGTAGATTAATGTAGTATATTTATTTTCTCAAAACCAATTTAAGGTGAATGAGAAATTAAGGCCACAAGAAGACCACTTGAAATTAAAATAAATTGGAATAATAATTGGTGGGAAATTGAAAAAGTATCAATCTCACATAAGAAAGTTAGAAGAATATAAACCACTTTATATTGCTCAAGTTTGGGACTTGGGTTTGGGCCACAAGGGATACCAATTGTCGTTGAAGGGGAGAGAACATATATGCTAGTAGGTTTGGCCAAAGCCCACGCGTGCGTGCCGCCATCGTCCGTCCGACTGGTCGGGTAAGTTTGGCTCGGCTCGGCTCGGCACGGTACGGGCCACGGGTCGTGGGCTTGGGCTGAGCTTGGACTTGGCCAAACTGATATATATATTTTTGGTAAAATAATATTGCGATTGATGGTTCCTGGCCAAACGGTTTGTGTCTATTCGAGACACGACTTTTCGGTTATTGTGTCTTTTGNAATTATTCTCTACTCCCTGCATTAATCATATTTTGCTATCTAACCTCGAAAAATAATTTTCGTTCATTCTAGTCCTCCAACTTTTAGAGAGATAAAAAATGTGAGTTGGTTCGTCGGGTCTTGTAATTTGTAGTGCTACTATTACAAGTCGAGATCGTTGTAACTTGAGAGACGAGTGCCGGAATACCGTCGCACCAGTTCGGAGCATTATCGTCTTAAGGAGAAAGAGCCGAGCTCTTGCCTCGACCATTATCATTTACTTTTTCACGCCGTTATTCTGTCCAACTCATTTCGTGGTAATATTTTTACTTGCCAACTTCCAACAGTGTTGCCATGCAAAAACAGAAATCTGCAGACAATCTACGCATTATCTATGCAGTTTACTACTTCAGACTACCACAAAATTATTAATGAATAATTCAATGTAAATTATTCTTTCATAAATCTCACTTTTTTTCTTATATAGTTTCACGAAACAAGAATTGAAAGTGAACAAAGGATGCAAAGCAAAATACTTTTAAGGGCCAGAGCAACAATTATGAAGTTGTGAAATTGAGAAGCACTGTTTTATAGTCAAGAAGGTTTTCCCTTCCACTCCACCGCCCTACATGGTTTTTAAATAAGTAATGTTATTTAGTATCACTATTATTAAAATATCGATTCAAATAGCACTAATGTGACATAATAAGAGGTACAACTAAATGGATTTCTTAATTTTACCTTTCATTAAATATATCACAATCACAATACCAATGATCTAAATAACATTAATCTTTTTAAATGTGGCATCAATTGATTCCCTCATTTGCCTGTTACAATGAATAATGTTTAAACTTCAGTGTAGCCATAATTTGAAATTAATGTAAGACAATGGGAACGCTCTCGTAACTATCATTCGCTCAAGAGCTCGTGTCGATGAACATGCAATAGCTATGCAAGAACCATATTTACTTGAAAATTTTGCCTTTAAATTAAAGCAGTCAGCAGACAACAAAGTAACAAAAATAAATTCAAGATTCAAAACAGTAATTTAAGCATCATACTCTTCAATCATTTGTGCTCTTGAAGAAATATATAATTATCAGTCAATAGTGAAATTTCCTCGAGCAGACTTCCACTTGCAGAATTCTTCAAGGGTCACTGCCCTCACCACTGTTTGGTGATGGATCAACACAAGGTTTCTTGGATGTGCTAGACTCTTCTGTGCCCGAGTTCATTACGACTCGCTTGACTCCTCTTCCCACAACTCCCAGATGTGTTACTGGAGCAGCCCCATTTGTGTGCGCAGTAGAAACAGTTGGTGACTCAATAGCTCCACCAATGTTAGCAACACCCATTTGTGAGGTGCCTGATGCATTAGAAAGAGCATTTTTCTCAGCGCTGCTTGCCTTTGCAGATATCATTCCCAGGATATCTGAGAGGATCGATGTTGGATTTGAGACAAGCTGATGAAGATCTTCAAGCTGCAAACCACAAAAAAGATGGTCAATGTCGTCATATAGGCATCTAATATATTGTGGGTAATTTATAGTCCCCTCACCTTCTTTTCCAGCTCACCAGACAGACCAGCAAGTGTTTCAATCTCTGCTTCTCTGTCTGCCAGAGAATCACCCGATGTATTGGAAGACTGTTGAATAGTTTGGCTTGATTCAGAAGTAGCTGGTGCTTCTGCTGATCCTGATGAGTTCTTTACCTCGTTCATAAGTCGCTGCACACGAGACTTACAAACTGATATAGCCTTTTGGCAATATGTAATAGCTTCCTCAGGTTTAGAACCAATTTCCAAGCACAAGCATATCCTAAAATTTCTGAATTCTCCTGTTATGGAAGTCAATTGGAAACATGTGGAGTGAAGAAAATTGAATTCTAAGAATTATTCAAAACCTGGGTATATTCTCAAAACAGACCAGCATTGAGATTCCAATTATTACCACCTTAAGAAATAAAGGACATTTAAAATTACAAAGGATACAGTTCAGCTACAAATCGACTGTCTGGTTCAACTAGACGCTCCAAAATGGACAAGGCTTTCAAGTAGTCACTAAGTGAAGTTTCAACATCCTCTGGAAGAAGCAGAGCATTCTTACAATTAGCTGAGAAAGTCCATAAAATCTCTCTAGGTAGATTGACATAATAAATCATTAAAAAAAATACCTCTTTCCAGAGCTACCTCTGCTAAAGCTGACAATATATCCACCTTTTCCATCGTATCTCCAGAGTGCTTTTCAACAATTGCTCTAGCAACATCTAGCATCTTCCATGCCAAATCCAAGTCAGATTCATCCTCATCTCCATCAGCAAGGTCCTCAGCATCACTTTCTTCTTCACCTTCTTCGTCCTTTACTTCTGTAGCTATTGAATTTCAAATAGACGAAAAAATAAGTACAAGCAACCAGCTCTAGGTTTCTACATAGTTAATGCATAAAAGGAAATTTTGCATACATAAACATGTTCAAGGAAGATAAAAACTGCTTGAGATTTATATAGAACTCAAGATTAGTATAGCATGTATCCATATACATGCATATTTAGCTCCCCACATCCAAATAAAAAGAAAAGAAAATCAACCCAAGGAACATCAAAATATAGCCATCCTGGAAAATAAACCTCACAAAGAATTATATAACAGATAGAAGTCCAATCAAGTTAACGATATTGTATGATTTCTTTTACTATAACTGGCAGAAATAGTTAATACCAAAGTGTAGATCGTAGATGCCATAGCATGTATCACTATTCTTAAAGCAAACATGTGGTAAGTTCACTTCTCACTATTCTTAAAGCAAACCAATGAAATACACAAGTCATCTTACAAATACTATTGACAGAACATATCTTTTGCCCATCATAAGATAAGAGGATAATCATGTTGGCAAGTAACTTTATGGGTAGTCATTTACCAATTAGACACATTTACAAAAATCACCATCTGAATTATCATAGGACTTAGTCAGAACAAATACTAACCATTATCTGCAGCTTCATCCAAATTATTTGAGCTTCCACCTTGTTCCTCGTTATTGAAAAACGAGGCAGCAGAAGATTCACCATTTATAGTACTCTTGGCAGATCCATCAACGTTGGAATCTTCATGAGATACACCCTCTTTTTTGGGCATAGCAGCTAATGGATCAGCTTCTTCTTGAGCTTTATACAGCAGGGCGCATCCATATTTATAGTAAGATTGGATACATTCAGGAGAAAGTTCACCATAATGTGCAACCCTAAAAGCATTTTTAAAGTCGCAACCAGTTTTCACATCAGACTGTAATTTCATTACAATGATAAGTGTAATAAAGAAACATTGGAATGTATTGATGCTCTTATTGAGAACAAGGAACTTGGTAAGTTGGCAAGAACAAAAGGAAAGTATCAAGGATTTGCTTGACATGGACATGAGAGATAAAAGAAAATAGGACAAGTTATACCATTAGATTTTCTAATTTCAGTTATGCCTTTCTTTATTTAAATTTCAGAAGATTAGATTAAGTAAAGCTCCCATTCCACTCTAGAAGGAGAATAACAGGCTGTATAATCCTCTGTTTGATCATCAGGAAGTGCCAGAAAAGAGTACAGGGGAATTAGAAGGAATATAAGGCTTCCATCTCATATATGTGTTTCATTTTCTTCTCAAACTTCTCTGTCATTCTTCAGTACATTGTAAGTTGTCAATACCACAAATTTAAGTTAGGGTATTCATTAAGTGCATATTCGGAAAACAACCCGATCAGCACAATGATGTTGATTCTAAAACAGTGAACAATAACAATCAACCATATGGAGGGGGGGCGAAAAAAATCCCCTTAAGACCATCATTATTCTTTGGCAAATTGTTGCATCGTTAAGATGGGTCTTATTTTGAGTTTGTGTGGAAGTGATTATTTGAAAAATAATTTTTTTCGAGAATGTTTAGTGAAAATTTTGGGAAATGAGAAAAATGATTTTTTTTTTCTTTTTTTTCAAGAATGTGTCGTTGAAATGAGAGTGGGGGAAGTGATTTTCATGTAATCACTTTCAAACAAGGGCTTTATATAAAATTAGCTAAACATTTTTTATTTTATTTTTTTGCCAAGTAATGAGCTTAACATGTCTTCAAATTGCTCGTTCAATTATTTTATAACTACATGCACTATATATTTCTAAATTCCCAAAACAGAGGAAAAGAAAAAAGGAAGTAAAAATATTAAAATACCATACCAACATTTGAATAAAACAAGTCTTGTCAAGCTAATTACTTAATTCAAAATTTTCGAGCCACTTATAATTTTGTAATAAACTAAAAGCAATTGACATTAGTAAGGCTCCACCCTTGCCCCAGCTTCCAACACGGTTTGATAACAAATTTTACACTAAGGGTCCGTTTGATTGGTTTAAATTCCATGAAAAATGTCACATATGAGGAATTCAATTTCTACTTTGGCTATTTGATACGAAAGTGAAAATGGAGTTCAAATTCCAAGGTAACTTTAAGCTTGTTTTTGCCAATTTCATGGAAAATGCATTCCTATGGGATACAGATTTTTATCCTATGGGATACAGATTTTTATTTTCCAACTTACATGAAATTGAAAAGCCTTTCCACCTTTGTCAATCAAACGGACCCTAAATCAAATTAATACTAAGAAAACAGACACTGTACATTTCTGAAGCCCCAAAAAGAAAGAGGACAAAAAGGGAATATAAAGATTAAAATAGCATAAGAACAAGGCTTGTCAAGCTAATTACTTAGCCAAAATATATGTTGTAGAGCCAATTATACTACCTCAATAAACCAAAAGCATTAAATATTATTATAACCCTACCTTGCCCCCCCAATTTCCAACACCAGTTTGCTAAAATATTTTACACTAAATCAAACATATTGCTACCAAACCAAACAATTTTCACTTCCAAATACCTAAAAGTAAATTAAAAATCACGAATGGCGTAACGAAGGAAAAACCCTAACCTGATTTCCAAAGCACGGCTGTAGCAATCAGTGGCTTCGGCGTAATCATGGTCCTGAGAGGCTTTTGAGCCTCGAACCATCAACTCATCCCCGTATTCCAATGACTTCTGGAATTCAGCATCTGAAGTTACCACGGAGCTTTCGTTGTCGTTGTTGCAAGTGGACTCAGTGGCCCCGAAATCGACGCCGGATTCGATTGTGGCTTCGACAGAGTTTTGATTCGGGTCGGGGGTGGGCTCTTGAACATTGGAATTTGGTTGTTCTTCCGCCATTAATGAGAAATTGAAGGAAATTTTTTTTTTCTCTCTCTCTCACTCACTGATTCAAATGGAAATGAAAAACCCCTGTGGCGCAAAAAATAAGAAAACGCAAACGATGTCGTATTATCCACTTTTCTTTCTCCTTCTTTCTTTTCCATTTTTTTTTTCCTTGAAATAAAAGATTTTATTTATACTAGTACTGAGCCCCCATTTGTGTATATAATATATATTACGTCCTTATTTTTAACTACATATTCACACAATAAAATATTTTACACGTTAATCCAAAATTTTTCCATATTTTTTAATCACAAATTTTCCAAAAATTCAATATTCAAAACAATATTTTTCTATAGAAATGACTACCAAACAGGGGGTTGAATAATTATTTGGCTAAATTTAGTTCTTGTTTGCGCTCCATTAATCCTAAAATATATATCTTTTTTTTTCTTATTTTTAAACATACTCTCTTTTTCTTGACCAATGTTTTGTCCCATAAAATTTTCCTCACAAGATTTTTAACGAGATAACTTTTGTAGCGTACTCAAAGGAATAATATACTATTTTTCCTTCATTAAGATTAACGCCTTAAAATAATACTCTTATATATATATATATGAGACTTTCAAAAAAATCAACAAAAGCTATTTTTTGAATTTTCATGTTACTACAGTTATCAAAAGCCGATAAATATCTCGTATAAAAACGATATTATTTGAAAACTATATGGGACAATATGAGACACATTTCACCAAACATTACAATATTAAACATTGACGTACGAGACAATAATGAATTGATGCAAGAATTGAAATCAGGTGAAGTAGTTTTACTCTTTTCCTTCGATCAAATTTTGTCCCACTAAATTTTCTCGACAAGATTTTAACAAGACAGATATTTAGTAATGTGTCATTTAAGTGGGAGTGTGTAAATAATATGATTATCAATAAATGAAAATTATATCCCTACAACTCTAGTTTTTATTATCATTGTATCCCTAATTGTTTTCTATAAATATAAAACTTTGGTTCTCAATGAAATACACACAAGTCATTGACTTTTTTTTCTTTTTTTTTCTTTTTTCTCTCTATTTTATAACATTATTTATGTTTCCGTAATAAATTGACGTGTAGGATAATATGGTTATGTTTTATAATTTACTAAATTGTAATGATTATATTTTCAATTTAAGTTTCATCAACCTCTAAAACTTGACTTTTGAACTTCTCCAAAACATCTTTAAAAAGTTATGTTTGATCAAAATGAACTCTTTTGACTTCACATCCATTGTCTCAAACAAAGTAGCTTTATACCCTCTAATAAGTGAATTTTAGCTTCAAGAAGAACATCATTATACCCCCATTTTGTTTGAAAAAATCAAAATTTAATGGACTTTAAGAAAATTTGATGAAATATGTAACTAAAAAATTGATAAAGTTGTGAATCTCATAAAAAATGTAATTAAAAATGAATTTAAAAAATGAGAGCTAAACAAGAACTAAAAGTTGCTAAATTTGTATTATTATTATTTTTAATGGGTGGCAACGGACACATGTTGGCCCATCAAAGCTCGACATATTGGACACCCCGATCTCATTATATACAGTAAGAATGAAGTAAAAAACGATTATATTAGGATATCATTAAAATCATATTCTAATTAGATAAATCATTTTGACAATAAAGTTTCACACAAAGTGAAATCACAAAAAAAATTAATTCAAACCTGAATTAAAATAGGCGAAATCGGAATAGTCACAAACTCCCTCAACACTACTACAATCTGTTAAGAATAGAGAACTTTATTAAGACAATGGTGCTGCAATTACTTCCTGATCTCTAGATCACAAATATAAATATGTAAAACCTTCTTCCATAAATTATGAATTTTTAAGCAGATGTGGCCAACACTCAATACAATTTAGTAATAGTACACTTTAATCAAGGAGAAGGAGGAGAATGAGAGGGTCAAAGGGCATTAGGTATTGATGTCACATTCAACAACTTGATAGGAATACATGATTTTCCTAATGTAGAAGATACCCTACTCTCAATTATTGTATGCGCACCTCTGTATCCAATACCCATCCAGAATTCTACATAAGCTCATTGCATGCACGTGGATATCTTGAGTTAAAGCTTTTAAAAGAACTTGCACATATTTTTAACCAAAAAATTGAAGGAAAAAAATGCAGTCTTCCTTTGAGAAGTGATTTAAAACAAATTATTGTAGAGTTCCATCCTAACGCTATTGACAGAGCAACTTGGAGAGACTCATCTTTTGAAATGTGAAATTTTGACCCCTGAATTTTTTCAATTTAATATCCCAAT
This sequence comes from Fraxinus quadrangulata, assembly GCA_903798255.1. Lineage (NCBI taxonomy): Eukaryota > Viridiplantae > Streptophyta > Magnoliopsida > Lamiales > Oleaceae > Fraxinus > Fraxinus quadrangulata. The sequence continues at coordinate 9,337 of CAIGRB010147482.1, forward strand.
CTACACAAACACGTCCCATGAAAGTGATCTTGAAAATATTCTCTTTTGGACAAGCAATTTGCAAACTAAAACAAACAAAAATATGACAATGCACACTGTAGACTAAGAAAAATGACTTGATAGACCTCCAATAATATTCAAGTAGTTAGGAGTTAGTTAGCAGTGGTAATTGAGTCATTGAGGTGGAGTGCAAATAAATAGGGATAGGGGTTGGGGATCAGACATTCAGTCATTCAGTGAGTAGTTTGTTGAGTTAAGGGTAGAGATCCAGGCATTCAATCACCAATTCACTTTTTCAGTTTCCTTTACATTCCAGTAATACATCTAATACCTAACCAATCCAATTTTTACATTCAACTATCATCATCAAGTTTCGAGAAATAGATTAAAATATCGTGAATTCTACATCTGAAGAGGCAAGACACTATGCTCCAGGAGTGCAATACCATAAGCAATTTACAATTTCACGTGGCAATACCATAAGCAATTCACAGGACAATACCCCATCAATTTCTGCATAACAACAGAAGCTTTAGGTTCGAGGTTAAGGGCTTCATCTACTCATCTTTTTCTTCTGCTGCTGCTGATTGTCGAAGAATCACCGGCGCCCAGTGGTCACTGGTGTGTGCTGTCGCGACACCCAAAAGTAATACATTAACCTCTAAAACTAATGTAGTAGTAGAAGTAAGAGTCGATCCCACGAAG
>CAIGRB010147493.1:34896-46077 GCA_903798255.1 Fraxinus quadrangulata
TACTCTTACAATGAAGAAACATACACTTCTGCGTAACTTTTAGTTGGAAAAACTATGGGCAGCATTCTAAATATTTTAGTGATTATAATTCCACAATCTTAAAAATACGAGGTTATGAATTCTATTTGACTCTCTTTACTTCAAAACTTTTTATTTTTATATTCATTTTTAACCACACGTTCACATAATTTTTTTTTTTTTGTACGTAATCCAAATTTTTTCATACATTTTAACCACACATTCTAAAAAAAAAAAAAAAATATTTAAAACATCATTTTTCTTTATAATGATCATCAAACATAGGCTAAATTTTATGTATCTCGATCCTTACGTGAAGAAAATTGTCAGTGTGGACATGGTTGATTATGTACGACTTTAATATTCACATTAACAATTACTAGCACATGAGGATTCAAATTTACAAATCACCTTTGGAAGATGCCAGATGGGAACCAAAACTCATACTAATTGAAGACGAGTGATCAAATTTGCAAGAAAATGAAAGTTGTGAGATTTAATTGCACTAAATTGAAGATGTATGACCAGAATGTAACTGTGCTTAAAGTCGAGTGACCCACATTACATTTAACTCGTGGACGACAGAAAATGAAATTGAAATTGAGTGAGCCATTTTTTCGTCCACTCATTATCGATATATTAGCTAAATATTCGAGTGTGATTTGGGAGAAGAGACGATAATGATAGTGAGCATGGCAAGTTCATTGACATTCTCTTCTGCAACATATTCTCCACTTTTGATTCGATCCATGGCGGCACAGCAGAAGCCAATTCCTTCAGCTACCAAAACTGTTGGCTCAAAGAAGGTCATTCATTATTGCAATCCCAATATTCATTTTACTGCTTGCATTTTGTGATTTTGTATGTACATATCGAATGCGTGTATGTAATTGTGTGTGTTTTCTGGGATTTGTGTTGGATGGGAGGAAGAAGAGTAATACTACGTCGCACTGTAGCCTGTGGATTTAAGCGGCGTCGTATTGCAGAACTTCATTTAGCTGTAATTTATTCGTACGTATATATGGATTGTGTGTAATTTTTCTGGTTTTTGTGTTGGAGGAAAGAAGAGATAATGAGACGTCGCAGAGTCTATGAGGATTTAAGCAGCGTCATGCTATTGAACTTCATTCAGCTGTAATTTATGCCATCAAGGTATTTGTTTTAAAAGGATAAGAAAATAAATTGAAAGAGGTTTCTGATAGATTAACAGAAAAGGGATTATCAATTCATATTCTTTAATCAAACCCTTTTTAACATATAAATCCTAGAAATCAGAGAAACGAATAAAATATAAACATACCTTGATCCATAGATATCTGATTGTTTGCCAGAATGGGTTATCATATTTCAATTCATTGGTGATTTTCTCTTCCATGACCCCATAATAATAATAATAACTGAATAGTTATTATCTTTCAATTGTTTCAAATTGACCTCTCATCAATTTAAAACAACCATTCCGGTCTCTACACTATATTTCCATGAAACCTAATAACCATTAGTCAAAATTAACTTTAACAGATCACTTTAATTGACTAATCTTTAAATAATAGCACCACACATTTTAATATATTTCATGTGTAGCCCCATATATGTTGAAATTTTCCAACAGTTTCTGCTGCTGAGCTTTAGCCTAAATCTTTTGATAAATTGGCGAAGTAAATTGACTTTAATGATGATGAAAATTTCTCAAAATTGTTTAGATCAAAACATGTGTCGCATATATATGAAAACTATAATCAACATATAAGGCTTGGCGGGCTTGTGACAAAATTGGTCTTTTAAGATGGAACTTTAAACTCTATAGGAAGGATGAAAATAGCTAGAGAGACCTTTGTTAGTCAATATTTTATAGATTTCCATCTTTTTCCTCCACCGAACCATAATTGAGACAATGTTTGAGGTGGGTGGAGTGGAGCTGATCGGATGAAAGAAATGAATTCATAGAGTTTGATTTATGTGTGTATGAAGATAGAGGACTGGAGGTAGAGAGGAAGAAGAAGATGATGACAGGATGACTATATAACATACACGATAGTATTTGTGACATTGCGTCAACTTGACTCAGACGAATAGAAAGGAGAGAGGGTCGAGTTAGTTGAGTAGGCATTTTTAATAAGGATATTGAAAACAGATTGGTTGACAATATTTTTGAAACTAAGGCTACTTTAAAAAAATTGCCTAGCTGCCTTTATGTATCAAAATAAATAACAATAAATAGAAGATGTTTTCCCCCCTACTAACATCATTAACATCCATTGCTAAACTGATGGCGTTTCTAACCTACAGCCGTGGAAACTGTTAAACCACGTTCCCTTACAAATTCAAAAGTTTGACAATATTGAATACGAGTAAGAGTGAATGCTTTGCAGTAGTCCAAAACTTAATATTTAATTTAGTACATCTATTGTAACACCTTACAGGTACTGCACATCAAATTTTGTATCATGAAACGTTTTGCCGATCTTTCACTCTACATTGCAACACACATCATGCATGCTCTATATTGGACATTATGGTTCTATTTTCGTACTTTTTTATTAAGCAAGGAAGTGGCCCTTAACATTGAAATTAGAAGTGATTATTTGTAACTCGAATTGATTTTCCATGAACTTCAAGTTTCTGAAAAATATGTAATTTTATTTTTTGTCGTCACTTCATGTATTCGTGCTTGAAATTCTTGCCAACATAGTAAATGGATGTTCCCATTAAGGGTTTCTTTGAATTTGCTGCCTAGTTTGTATTCCTGATTTAACTGGTCTTATTTCTAGTTAGTTTGAAGTCTGCTACATAATCTTTTTCCACTCCGTGTATTAACATATGTCGAATATCTTTAATATTTGGCAAACACTTTCTCCAAATACAAAAGAAAAAAATGTTACTGTTCCCATTTGGTTGTTTCATGTTATAGCTTCTCGTGCTAAAAGGAAGAAGCTCATTTCAATGCAGAGTACAACTGTTTTCCCTCTTGGGGAGCCTGGCCCTCGAGTCAGCTCTTCAACATCAACGCCACCAGTGAAGCTATTAACACGTGTAGAGCAGCTGCGACTCCTAACCAAAGCAGAGAAAGCCGGCCTGCTATCAGCAGCAGAAAAATTTGGGCTATCCTTGTCTACAATCGAGAAACTTGGCCTCCTTTCTAAAGCAGAGGAATTTGGTGTCCTTTCAGCAGCTACTGACCCAGGAACCCCATCGACCTTTCTGAATCTGAGCTTGGTTTTGCTTATATTGGGTCCTGCTTTCGTCTACTTGGTGCCTGAAGACTACCCTTGGGAGATTGCATTGCAGGTTGTAATTGCTTTGCTCTCTGTAGTTGGTGGATCTGCTGCTTTTGCAGCATCAAATCTTGTATCCAATTTGCAGAAATTGACCTAAATTAGCAGAAACAAGGAATTATGGGGTTTTAAGCATTAACTCTTTCATTCCTCTGCTATATATTGATTTTTGGATCAAATAACTCGTATATGCACAATTTTTATTTTTTTATTTTTTTTACGTACATTATCTTCTACATCTTTCTTTATATTGTGCTACGTGACAACGCATCGTTGGACCGTTTAAATTTTTGACAGTTTTTTCATCCAATCAATACTTGCCAACACATACAATGTCAATCACCATGTCAAGAAAGAGTGTATGAATAACATTTCTCCCTTTTGTTTAAGTGGGATTCTTTTGTTGTATTTACAAATATAATTAAGGATGAGCCTTGAGGCTTAACGGGCATACCAAATGTGAAATAACATACATTATCTTGTTTTACATTTAAGGGCCAGTTTGGCATCTGCTTCGGCATTTTCCTGTAAAAGTTATTTTTATCAGAAGAAGCGTTTTTAAAATTATCGAAACATATACAAGAATAAATTTTAATTTCAAAAGCAGTTTTGACTTTTCAAAAGTTTTGCCATGCTAAATAACATCACATGATTAATTTGATTAAATGTTTACTACCCGAATTCAATCATGATAATGAAGTAAAAATAAAATTGATGATTCTAATCAGTGAGCAATAGCTGCAGTGCGGCATATGCTTGTGCGCAACATGACCCTATACACATCGTGTGCTTGTGCGAGTGATCACAAAAGGTCCTTAGCAGCCTAGTTGCGCATGCTCTCACACCTTTATACTTTTTTATAATACGTGGCCAGAGTTTTATATTATTCTAAATAATTTATTAGGCCTCGACTCTCTTTAAAATAAAATAATTTATTTTTCATACTCATTTTTAACTATACATTCACACAATAAAATATTTTGCACGTAAATTCAAAGTTTTGTTCACATTTTTTAATAATACATTCTCCTAAAAATACTATTCAAAATATTATTTTTGCACAATAATGACTATCAAATATGGGCTAAATCTTAATGGCTAGTTGACAGTACATTTGTGTGTGACAGAGAGTGAAGTGAATAGGTAGGGATAAACTATAAAAAATAAGAAAATGTTTTGGGTTTGCATGTACATTGTAATATTATTTTATTGAAAAATATGTCGTTAAAAATAAGAAAGATAAAAATGTATTTTGAAAATAATGGGAAACAGACAACCGCTAAGAATTGCATTATTGGTGGCACGCTGCTCTCTGTTTTGGATCACGTTTTTGCCTGCTTTATAAGTGTGATGGCTCTGAAATTTTCAGCACAAAAATAACTGTCTGAATTGAAAATGACACACCAGAGGGAGACAGAATTTTGGATCGTTCTAACTAGTAACTACCATATTTAGTGTTGTTTTTAATTCTTCAATTTCGTGTTCTTAGTAGGTGTATGCATTTAAGAATTTTAAACTATTTCTCTCCCTCTGAAACACACATATGTCCCACTCATAGTTATGTATTTGTTAAGATGATGAGACGATGATTGGTTGGAGTGGTTGACAAAGAGTGATGGTGATCATGATACCAATATGTATATTTTTTAATTTTTTTTACCAAACCCAATAACATAGTTTCGTTTGAAGATCAGCAGCAAACATGAGTCGAAATGAAAATGGGGTACAAAATATCCAATTTTCATCAAGTGTTAACGAGCGAATGAACTATTTCATGACCCGCAACCTATTTAAGTAGAGCTATAATATCAGAAATTACAAGTACATTCGATGTGAACATATTCATAGATTTCAAGTGTTAGAATGAGTAGGAGATCATCTGGTTTGACCACGCCAATCTTTAGTCCATATTCTTTTGTGAAGGCTAAAACCGTCCCAAAGTGCTAGTGCCTCGAGTCAGTCACAGAAAAGTATGTCAGGTCACTTAGGCCTGGGAAAAGCCTAGCACCGGTCCCACTTGGGCTGGCTTGGCTCCCTTGAAGGTGCATGCCCGGCTCGTAGTATGAGCTGACATGTCCAGGAGTAGGCATTCCCGGTTCTTTTAGTATAGCTAGCAAGTTAATGCTGGTATTGGACTAGCTATATGGTATGTGTGTGTTTCGCAAGAAAAAAAACTGAGGATTCGTTTTGGGATCCATTTATAAATGCTAGTTTTCTTTCCTGAAACATATTCGAACCTTGGGATCCATACCTTTTATTTCCCTTTCCCTGAATTCACTCCAGTATACAGTGTACTCAGACACACTGAAATGGAAAGAATCACTATTACATCATGAAAAAGAGCTACGATATCTGATAGGATAGCCTCAACAGGGTGAGTCGCATTCCACTCAATGCAAAATCCATTCCTTCTAGCAAAGTTAAGTATGTCTAGTTTTTTCTTAATTTCCTTGCTTAACATTTTTTTTTTCACTTTGTTCATTGCATGCCGGTGTTCAACTAGAAATAGGACAATGCGATGTATAAGTATCCTCAAAGTTGTGGTCAGGACAACAGTATTTAGTCAGGGGATTTACATAATCTAGGATTTTTATTTTGGGAGCAAAATGAACTGAATAAGATAAGTAAATTTCTTGAGTTATGACAGATGACACAGAAATATCAGTAGGGAATAGGGACCAGTGCCTTTTTGATTGCTGCAGTTTAGCTACTGTCCTAAGTACGGAGCTACAGCCACAACCCTTTCTTTGATTGAATTATTTTGGTTATAATTCTCTTTAGGATTTAGTTAGGTGTCAAGGTCTTGAATTAACAAGTTTACGGCTATCTAAATTGTGCCAATATTTATAGAATCAACGTGTTTTTAGTGTTATTTTCTTCTTTTCGTGTGCGTTGCATAAGTTGACATCTAATGGAACATTTTTTACACACAAATGGACAAAACACATCCACATTTGAGGTTTAGCAATTCAAGATATCACTACTATCCAAAATAAGTCTCTTTATCTATGGTTTAACTCTTAAGAGCCTTTGCGGGTTGGTCAAAAGTCAGTCTTGTTTGGCGTGTGAATGGAATTATATACACAAAAAAGAGTGGTCGACTGAGAATAATGACCTTCGCTCATCTGTCATTCTCGCATGTGTACGCAAAGATTGATATGGTCCATCACAATAGAAAAAACGTCAACTACAAGCTATACATCAACATCTAAGTGTAAATCATTAAAAATAATACAAATTTATATCAAATTGGTGTTAAATTTGTGGGGAAAATGATTGTATCTTATTCCCATGTCCTTGAGAGTCGGCATAGTTCTCCCCATATTTGGAACCTTTTTCCAAAACATCGAAAGAGGGAGAATTTACTTTTGGTTAATTTGGACCATTGCTTCGGTTAAACTATGTAAATACTATTGTCAGGCAAATAAATGCGATTTATATTCAAGAAGCTGGGCCAAAATATACCTTGAGACATGATTAAAGTTCTTTCTTTTAATGATACAACATAAAATACCTAATTTTCATGTGATGCTTTTACTGGCTCAATGAATGATTTTGAACAATTTGCAGGAGATTCTTACTGCAATGCAATTGAAGAATTTGCTCAACTGTTTAGGCTTCACGGTATCTAATTATCATGGTAAGTGTAGATGATGATTTTCAACTAATAGCACCAAGAAAATCTTGTCAAAATATAAACACCACTGCACCAGAACCGGATTATTGCATTTTCTTTATATCTCTTCGTATTTTGGAGCTCCGTGTTTACATTTCAGTATTATTTACTTTCACGTTCATTTAAAATTCAACTTTGTTACAGTAATAAATTCAATGACAAGTTCAATGATAGAGGGAACACGTGTCAATACATGATTGAATGAAAAGAAAACATCAAATCATTGTCTATCACACCACCATGTCACCTCCATCCTTATCATTGAGCCTGTCCAAAGAGCATTATTCTTTTCAATAAGCTGCTAAATTTTAGTACGAACCCCCATAATTTGTGTTTTCAGATTTAAAGAAAAAAAAAAGGACTAGTGAATGTCAATCATAATCTTATTTGAAATTAATTCTTCTAATATATCAGAAAATAAGATGTTCAATCATCTTGTAATAGATAATTTTAAAGATGAAATGAGACAACATATTCAATATATTAGGGGTCAGACTGTGGTTGATGTTGCATTGTAAACAATAACATCATCTCTTTGCTTGTAGATATAAGGAGAATCACATTAGCTTAATTTTTACTTAAAATTCCTTTTCTTTGCCTAGCTAATTTGACAGTAATTTTATCTTTTCCATCGATATACTAGCGCATGGAACAAAAATCATTAAACGGAATAATTACATCTTAATTTCTAGCTAACTTACAGCTTAGTAATTAAAAAGAAAATAAAATCATGAGATGATAATGTCTATTAATTATGTCATATAATAATTTCCTATAAAAAAAAAAGGAAAAACTCCATGGTACAAGTTGCTTCTTGCAATCTCACTGCAAAATTGTGTGGTCCGTATCTGTGTACTGAGCAGAAGCTTTAAAGAACCCTACATTGGTCCCTTCTCTACTGAGATCAATAATCTCTCATCCACCACAACTTTGCAACTGGAACTTATCTAGTTAATTTTCCTTTTTACTTTTATAATTCTTTGCATGTGTTTAAACTCTATCTATTAATGGCTATCTTGATTCAATAACTCCATTAATAATAATAATTAATAATGTATTAAGAAAATGTCCAATTCAATAGACATGTTAGCTAGGCATTTATGCTATACATTTTATGCTGTAAACTTTGCTCACACATATATAAAGCTATTTGCAGATGAATTAAGCCTCATAGGTCGGTCTGGTCGATCATTCTAACTTAAGAAGCATTTAATAGAAATTAATAGTAATATAAATATAATGAGGCGATGAACTTGCTCATTTGTTCATTATTTTGACAAAATTTCAAGTAAATTTTCCAAAAAATTACGTGTCAGCATACGTAGAGGCCACTTGGTGGCGAATGCGCCATAGCTTTCCCTTTCCATTCATATGGTAATATTCTATCAACTCCTCTTTCTACAAATTGAAACTTATTTAACAAGTTTATTATTTTCTTTTGAGAAAATGAAAGTTTCATATGTATGAAGCTTTTTTCTTTCCACTCAGCTTATTTTGATAGAAATTGATCCACTGTGATATACCTGGGTATGCTTGCAAATAAAGCCAAATTCGATTGATCCACTGTGATATACCTAGAACTGTGAGTTCCTTTTGTGATCTTTTCTAATTTCTCAATTTTGGTGACAGAAAAATTTTAGTTTCCCTTCATGAAATTCTCCAAGTAGAATATGTTCATCATATCTCTCGAAATTGACTATAAATCCTTTTTTATTTAATTTCTTACTGTTTTCAGAAAATAATGCACTGCCAAATCCCTACTCTCGAAAAGGTTTAGTTTTATAGTTATCGTACAAATTTTTCGTTGTTACTATATAATTTGTTTCTCGCATGATTTTTAATCTGTTACCAAGTAAGTTGTTTTTCCCTGAAACACATTGAATTTTCCACATCTCATATGTTTCTGTAACAAATTCATCACTTAATGGTAATAATCATATCGGGTTCTAGAATTAGAGGACGAAAGTAACAGGAAAACAAGAAGAAAACCCCAATATCAGATGTAAATTAGGGCGAAATTTACGTCTTATATGTTGTTATGAATGAAGCCCTAATCTCAATATTTACGAGAACAATATTAAGCAAAACTCGCATCTTTTAATTCACGATCAGTTTAATTTAGATCTTGCAGGTCAATAATGAAGCAAATGATCATATGATCATGAACTCAAGATCAGAAAAAGATGTTCGAGCGAAGCAAGAAGACGATGCCAATATTTCCGGCAAATTTTCTAAGATCCCATCTTCTTCATCTAGACAGTGGTCATCAACCTTAAAAAATCCAAGAATTGTACGTGTCTCACGTGATTTTGGAGGCAAAGACAGGCATAGCAAAGTGTGTACTGTGAGGGGATTAAGAGATCGACGAATTAGGCTTTCAGCTCCTACTGCAATTCAATTGTATGAACTTCAGGACAAGCTTAGACTCAGCCAGCCTAGTAAAGTTGTAGACTGGCTACTCGATGCAGCTAAACACGAAATCGATAGGCTTCCACCTCTTCCAATGCCTACGGGAATGACTTTCAGCCAATTTCCTCGTGATCATCTATCATCCGGGCTTCCCCACTTTTTGGACGCAAATCAAGCTTATGCAAAGGATTCAGGAATCAATCACGCGTTTTTCTCGCTCAAGGAAGATTTAGGGATCAAGAATGTCTGTAACCATGTTGAAAGGGTACAGCAGAATCAAGAAAATAAAGAGGGTGGCTTTGGAGGGTATGTGGCACAGAATTTTTTCCCACTAGAAAATTATCAATCTCCTTTTCCTACGCCTTTGCTAAATAATTCCTACTTTAATTGGGATCCTAATTCAAACTTGTCTTTATCTCAATTTGGAGCTGAAGAATCCCACAACAATATTTCTGCACCATCTTCCATGGCTTTCCCTTTAAGCTCTCAACTGTATTTCTATCCATCTTCGGCAACGGCACCGTCGTTGAATTTCCCTCCATTAATCCCTTCATTTATGACCACAGCAATGGAGAACGAGTCGAGACAAGTTAATCACTTCCAGCATCAAAATTCATCGATGCCAACCCTTCATTTGATTAGCTCTCCAATGAAATCTTTCGGTTCGAATGCCAATCAAACTGTCCGAACTCCGGAAAACGCTAGCGAAGAATGCAGTAGTTCTTAACCATGCAAAAATTGATGCACAGTGAGAGGATCATGGAAGAAACAAAGTATCCATTTAGTTTCCAGCTTTGCAGATAATGGGATACAGTAAGTCATTCTTATGTCTTTATATATACAATTTATTTCCAAATACACACACACACACACACACACACTCTCTCTCTCTCTCTGAAAATCTGTCATTATTACAACATTTGCATTGTCATGTTTAACTTACAGAAACCAATAGTTAACGATTTACTAATAATATGTAAAATTTGAGATAATTGTATGGATTGATTAAGTATCTGATTTTGCTGTTCCCTTCATGTTATTCTCTTGCTATATATATACAATTTTTTCATAATGTTCTTTGATTGATATGTATAAATTATTGAAATCTATCTCTAGACATCAACTTTTATAAACTATATCTCTCCTTTTCACTTTCACAATGCAATAATTGTTGGAGATCTAATGGGCGCACCTTGATCGAAATCAGAATTTAGTATTTGAGTCTAATGTATCTTGGAATTGTGTTAATAATTAATGTGAGATGAGGAGCTTCTAGAATATTAGATAGTCATTCTAATATTTTGATGTTCTGTATTTTCTCATGTCAAGAAGTATAAATTTGACTTTCTTGGACAGAATTTCTTTAGGAAAACTAAAATATTTTTCTTCAAATCTTGTTTTGAGCTTTACCATAGGAACTCGCACAACCTTCAAACTTGTAAAGAAAATATATCGAATAATTTCCTGATTTATACCTCGTTTAGAGCTAGCAACAAATAAATTCCTTCGATAAGTACAAATTGCCTACCTTTAGTTTATTCTTATATGCTTTCTTTTAGTAAGTAAATTTTACTACACATACAATCTTGTCGCTCGGTAACACCACAATAGACAAATATTATAGTTGTCTTTGATATATAACGGGTTCATTGGAATGGATTGGATAAATAAAAGAAAGAAATAATAGCTTACCAACTAAGTAGAAAACTCAAAAGGATACAGGGCTAGGAAATTCAATGCTAAATGGAATTCTCTAAAGAGAGAGTTTTCTTGGTACCAAATGTTCAATGAATCCTATTTAGT
>CAIGRB010147493.1:58548-79626 GCA_903798255.1 Fraxinus quadrangulata
ACTGCCAAACGAGGTGAACTGGGAAATTCTCGATAATGTTTGATCAAGAAAGGTGATACGACCATTAACACGAAGAGGAAGTAGACGTCCAACCAAAAAGATGAAACAATAAGCCGAAAAGGTGTACAAGTCTCGTAAATGTAGTGTGTGTTTGAAAACTGAGCATAACCGTATCACTTGTATAGATCGTATACCACTCAGCGAGAGACATGAACGATGAAGACAATACGACACATATGCGACTTTTGCAGTGTTACGATGTACTGCTTTTGTAATATTGAAAAATGATGGTGGTGTTATGTTATGATGTACTACTTTTGTCATTTTGAAAAACAAATTATTTATAATGTTTAGAACGGTTGATTTTGTCATTGTCTTAGACTCGATGAAGTCATAACGACAGTTATACTTTTTTTGGTTACAATAAAATCAATGATGTTGTAACGACACTTGTGCCGTTTTCAAAACAGTAACGACACATATGCTGTTCTATTTTTTCATGTTGATTAAGTAATGAGTATATCTCTCGAATGTTGTAAACGACACGTCCTTCCTACAACTTAAATGAGTTCAGTTTATAAATTATCGTGGCTGGACGGGTCATGACTATTTATACTCGTGTTTATAGACATAACGACACAAGGGTCGTTAAACGGCACATGTGCCGTTCTGTTGATTTCTCCAATATTTTGCTACTTTTCAGCGAAACGGCCTCAAGCATTGGACCTCCTGATTTAAAAAGGTCGAAAATGTTGATAATGTGACAATTAACAGTAGAATTGATATAGAATATATGGTATTAAACGGTGAAATCACAAATTATGATCTAAATTCCTTTGAAAGTATTAGTAATGAGCATATCTCCCGAATGTTGTAAACGGCATGTCCATCTTGCAACTTAAATGAGTTCAGCTTATCGATTATTGGGTCTCGGAAGGGTCGTTGCTGCTTATACTCTTTTTATTGACAGAACGTTACAAGTGTCGTTATGTTGATTTCTCCAATATTTTGCTACTTTTCCAGCGGAATGATCTCAAGTATTAGACATCCTAACTTAAGAAAGTCGAAATTGTTGATTATGTGATAAATGATGGTAGAATTGACATAGAATATATGGTATCAAACGGTAAAATCACAAGTCTTGAGCTAAACTCGTTAAAAAATATAAGTAATGAGCATATCTCTCGAATGTTGTAAACGGCTTGTCCATCATGCAACTTAAATGAGTTCAGCTTATCGATTATCGTGGCTTGGACGGATCGTGGCTACTTGTAAGTGTGTTTATTAACAGAACGACACAAGTGTCGTTAAACGGCACTTGTGTTGTTATGTTGATTTCTCCAATATTTACTTTTTCTAGCCAAACGACCTCAATAATTGGACCCCCTAACTTAAGAATGTGGGAAATGTTTATTATGTGACAAATAATAGTAGAATTGACATATATTATAAGGTATCCAACGGCGAAATCATAAGTCTTATTCGACACTTTTTAGAAAGTATAAGTAATGAACTTTTCTCTCCAATGTTGTAAACGGCTTGTCGATTCTGTAACTTAAATTAGTTCAACTTATCGATTATCGGGTCTCGGACATGTCATTGCTCTTTATAATCGTGTTAATAGGCAGAAAGGCACAAGTGTCGTTTTATATACAATAATAGCACAAGTGTCATTTTCATAGAGTTTGATTTACAAACATAACGACAGTTCTACCGTTTTAGTAGACGTTCTCTTCATAATAACGGCAGTTGTGCCATTCTCGTAGATCTTTAAATTAATGGCATCAAAACTGTAACTACAACAACATTTAACTAAATCTATAGATCAAAGTTATACGATTCTAACAGAAATGCATAAGTGTCGTTCTTATGGACAAGTTATTGATTCTTAGGGCATGGATGGATCGTGTATGCTTATAATCATGTTTATGGACAGAACGACATAAGTGTCGTTTTCTTCACAGTAACGGCACAAGTGCCATTCTCATGGACCAAGTTATATTTCGATAACAACACTTGTATCGTTCTTTTAGAACTTTTCATCTCAGTAATGATACAAGTTCCATTCTCAAGGACCTTTTCTTCCCCTAAACAACACTTGTACCCTTCTCTTTTCAATTTAATAACAGCACAAGTGTCATTTTAATGGACAAGTATACTTACAAACATAATGACATTTATATTATTATAATAGACGTTCTCATCTCAATAACAACACAAATACCATTCTGATGAACACATTTACAAACATAGCGACAATTATACCATTTTAATAGACGTTCTCATCTCAGAACGGCACAAGGACCATTCTCGTGTTTATAGATAAAATGGCGCAAGGGCTTTTTTTTATTTCAGTTGCTGCTTATAATCATGTTTACAAATAGAACGACACAATTGTCATTTTCTTCTAAGAAACGACACTTGTGTTGTTATGTTATTTTCTCCTATATTTTGATTTGTTTCTAACATAACGACCTCAAGCAATGGACATGTGATAAAGAACTATTGAAATGATGTAATGGACTCTTATAAGTCGATAACGACACTTGTGCTATTCTCAAGAACATTTTCATTTAATAATGGCACTCGTATAGTTCTCATCGACGCTTATAAGTCCAGTAACATAACTTATGTCGTTCTCATGGAAGCTTATAAGTCCTGTAACTGCACTTGTATCGTAATCATGGATACTTGTAAACATTTAACTTATATAATCTAACTTAGAGAATATTTGTTATTTTATATTTTCTAACAAAGATAAGAAACAATCCATTTTCCTTACAATATTTCTGATTCTATTTCTTCATATACCTTGTGCTTACACACTTAACACTAATGATTATTTATAATTTAAGCATCAACGAACTTTAATAGAGATACAAATCCTGAAAACTTCTCAAAAGTTCCATTATGAATGTACCTCGTGATGAGAACCCAACTCTATAACTTTTGCACGGATATGTAGTTCAAACCTTCGCTCGAAAACTATAGTAACCTAGTGTCTTCATCATTACTTCCCCCAATGAGCTATAATCAAACAACCCGCTCCAAGGACTTTATTGACTTGAATCTTATTCAATGAGCGCCTGATATACAAATTAAAATAAATCATCTTAAATGAGTAATAATAGAAAGACAATGAATAAAAGAAACTAAAATCTGAAAAGACAAAATCAAATCTATTGACATCAATAAAGAGAAATAGCATCAGTTCCAACTTCTTTGTCGACATCAACCATGGCCTGTCAACGTTGAAGCATTAGAATATCCAACCAACACATATAATATTGTAGCAAATGTCAAAAAATTAATCAATCCTTAATGAACTAATGCCAAGCAATTAAACAAAAATTCTCAGAAGAAACAAAAAACAAAATATAAAACTAGAATTTAGAATTCGAAGATACTGAAAGATCAAAATCTCAATGTCTATATCTTGTAGTGTTGTGTTTCCCGTTGTTGCTTCATGTTTAGGAATTCAAAATAAATTTTCAGCAAGATGCAAGAGGTGCACTTCCTACTTCTATTCTTTTCTTAAGTAGTTAGAGGTAGGATTTTCCTGCCACTGATAAATCTTGCCCTTATTTTTCACTCAAGCGAGAAGATACTGCAGCAAGGCTTTTACCTTACTCATTTTTAATGGCTCCAAAAATTCAAACCTTAATCCACATCCAAACATACATGTACATATATTCTCTATACAATTGAATAACTTAACTCCAAAACCCTCCAAAAATCCCATCCAAATTAGTGAACTTTAATAATCTAAATTCCTACAACAATAATTGCTATTACTGTAACAAGGAATACAAAATAAATATCAAGAAACTCAAATTTACGGCTAAAAGAGAAATAATATGAAAAACAAATCGCTAATCCATTATATCACGTATTTACGATTGACATCAAAACAACAAAGGGACTTCATTGATAAGTTTTATTGGTAATTTCTTTATCATGTTATTGACACTATTTTTGTTTATAACAATGCTAATAAATGAATTCCTCATTANATTGATAAGTTTTATTGGTAATTTCTTTATCATGTTATTGACACAATTTTTGTTTATAACAATGCTAATAGACGAATTCCTCATTAACCCATTATCTTCAAAATTCCATATGTATCAAAAATTCATCAATGTTAAAAAAAACTCAACTAAAATTATACAAAAAAATATGAAATCATAAATAATCCATCTTTTTATACTTGTCATGTCATTTCTACTCCAATTGAAGCACAAAATCACATTTCAAAATGAAGAAAAATTGAAGGAAAAACATTTTTACTGTACCAAAGAGAAATGAAGTAGTGTGAAATAAACTTGAATGGAAGAAGAAATTTTTTGTAATCTTGAAATGCACAAAAAATTGAGGTGAAGAAGTAGACGTTAGTTTTAAATTTAGAGAAAATAGTTTCACAGTGAAATTGAGAAAAAAAACAAAAACAAAAAACAAAAGAGAGGTGAAAGAGAGGGAAATTGAGTGAATACTTTACTATTAATAAATGAATTTCTTTTTAACCCATCATCTTCAAAACCCCAAATGTATAAAAAAATTCATCCACATTAAGCCCTTGTTTGACACCTATTTTTTTTTTTCATTCTCATTCTCATTTTTTTTTTTCTATTTCTTTATTTCAACCACACATTCTATCAATAACATAATATTACACATAAACCAAAAAATTCTCCTTACTTTTTAACCATACATTCTTCTATCAATCACTATTCTAAACCAAATTCTTCTCAAAAAAATGGGTGTCAAACAAGAGCTTAGAAAACTCAACTAAAACTAAATTAAATATACAAGTAATCTGTGAAATTATAAAAGATGTATTGTTTACACTTTTTAATTCTAAACCTACACCAATGAAAGCACAAAATCACATTTCACAAAAAAAAAAAAAAAAATTAAATAAATAAATAAATTGGAGGAAAAAATTACCTTTTTTGTTGTAATAACTCTTGCCAAAGAGAGATGAAGTAATGTGAAATAAACTTGAATCAAAGAATTTTTTTTTTGATAATCTTGAAATGTATTGAAAACTAAGGTGAAGAAGACGATGTTGGAATTCAAATTTGGGGAATAGGGTTTCAAAGTGAAAATAAAGGAGAAAAAATAAGGTGAAATAAAAGAAATCTGGTGAATTTTTTTGATATAAATTGAAGGGCAACTTTGTCATTTTACCAATGAAAACATTTTAAAATTTTTATTTTGTTTCAATGTTGGTTAAAGGCCATTTGTTAAAATTCATTGTCCAAGCAGACTATTTGGCCAAATTTCCCATGAAAAAATGAGGAATTTTTTGTGGGCTTATTTGCTGCCGTTGATTGGTTGGGCCTTTCAGTTAAGTGAAATTGGACCAGCCCAAGTTTTCACATAGCAGTAATGGAATATAGGATTCGCGTGTTAGCGCTCAATTTCCCAACATTCATTTTTCCCTCAAACTAATTCTCAATCATATATCTTATGGAACTCAATCATAACTTTATCAAGTTTTCCATCGTGTATTTAAACTAGGGAAGAGTTGAAAAGTAAGTGATTAACTATGCACAATTCAAAAATCGAATTTTAAGTTTGACTAGTACAAAAATCAGGTTTTAGTTAATTAATTAAAAATATTTATTAATTAAATATAATAAGACTACAATTATGTAATTAATAGTCACATATACATAATTATAGGTCACATGTCACATTTTTTAAAATTAATTGGTCACATGTTATTTCGAGGTCACAAATCAAAAATTTTATAGGTCACATATTATTTCGATGTCACAGATTTTTAAATTAGTCGGTCACAGATTATTTTTGAATAATATATTATTAAATGTTAAGGTCGCAGTTAATTAATAGTCACATGTTATCCTATCATAATTAAAAATTTATAGGCCAGTTAATTTTATTGGTTACAAATTTTCAATTTGTTGGTTACGAATTATTTTTCAATCACATATTGTCAAATTTTTAGGTCACAGATAACCAAATACTTAGTCGCACACTACCACTTCAACCACTTTTGACCACCCTCACCCCGTCGCCACCATCACCACCACCAACACAAAACAGCCACCACACAAACACCATCACCACCACCGCATACCAATACTAGTCCAAAAATCCAGTAACTTCACATTCTCCAGCCGAGCAGTTGCTTCTCGCCATCACCTCACATCATCCACCAACTCTATCTACTCCATTGTCTCTGGCAGCCTACTACATCTCCGTCAACAACCCACCACCATCATCGACCCATTAACACACCACAACACCCCTCGACTCACCAATAAATCTAGTCGACCAAACCCAGGCGCTGGCAACTCCAAGAAGCCCAGCCACTCCGGCCGCATTCTATCGCTGCTCTGTCGATTTCTCCATCCACTGCATGCTGTACCAACTGACCAACTCACTGCAACCCACCATAGACTCCGCCAAAACAAGGGCTCCCAAACCGTCATCACCACACCACTCAAAAATAAAAAAGGGGGAAGAATGGATCTGCACTCCTAAACTGTAGCAACGGTCTAGCGCACAACTCCACCCCCACCGCACCACCACCCGCACACGGCACCACACCACTCACCCGATCGTCGCACTGCACCGCACCGTACGCAAAAGCCCACAAATCAGTGTCGCCGCGAGTCGCCACAAGCGACACACACCGATGCTCATAGCAGCCGCAACACCGAGGCGGCGACGCTCAGTTTCTCAGTAGCCGGTGCAAGTGCTAGTAGAGAGAAGGAAGGTAGAGAGAGAATAGAGAGAGATGAGAGGCGAGGCGAGGCGAGGCGAGAGAGAGAGAGAGACGGGGAGGGAGTGGATAAATTAGGGTTATGTTTTAATATAATACCTGATTTTTGAATAAATAAAATTTTAACCTGATTTTTAAAAAGTAATCTTTAAACACCTTTTTTTTTTTTTTTGTAATTTCCTCTTTAAACTAACTTTTTTAGAACCTACTAAAAATTTAAATTTTATCCCAACTAAGCAGGGCTAATTCTCATCTCGAACTCTTAGTTTTGGAATGAGAAGATAAAGGCAAAACAAATAATTATATTAATTTATATTAAAGAAATTTATTGTACATTATTTTATCAGGAAATGATGAAAATATTAAGCTCCTGTTTATGAGTGTCAACGAGTTGAGTCAAGCCACGAGTCGAAACTCGACAAAAATAGTTTGGGCTTTTTTTTGGCTCGAGCTGTTGCTCGGCAAAAAAATTGAGGCTCGACTCGAGTTTTCGGCTTGAGCCTTAGCGAGTCAATTTGGATCGTTCTTTTTTTTATAGTATACATTTGCAGGCAGTTATGCCTACTGCTACAGGTTGCAAATTGATGCCTACAACAGTAGTCAGCTGCCTACAACAACTATTTTTTTAAAAATAAAACTCCTATTTGGCTTGACGAGCCACATAGGCGGGCTTGGGCTTGAGACGATGTCCCAAAATGGGGCTCGGCTCGAGCTTCGGCTCGGTGGTCCCAAGCCACGAGCCACTTTGACATGCCTACCCCTGTTCAATGGATATTAAAATCAGATTTTTAATAAATTTTAATAAAAATTAATAAAATATATGGTTGAAAGTTGTTAGTCTCATGAAATATGTGACTATAATTAATTATTCTCTTTGACTTTGAAAAAATTTTAAATTATATTTCTATCAAACAGGGAGTACATGTTTATACATTTGAAATTTACAGCTTTTCAATTGAGAAAGCGCACAAATTGGTTGGATAACAACGATGGTCAAGATGAATATAATAAAGTTTAGGAGACAAACTCGAAGGAGATTATTACAATTTTCAAGGATTTTTCCAACATATATAATCTTCAATCAATTTATTATAATTTTAAAATCAAATAATTTTTTTTAAAAAAAATCTATATAATTAATTGTTTCGATTTAATTATTAGGTAAATAAATTTTTTCAAGGCTAAAATGAATTTATATGAAATTAGAACCCAAGGAAAATTCAGTAACAATGATGCCTTAGAAATGTTTTATTATTTTATCAACTACTCAGCAAACACTGACGTTTTGTTAGTACATATATGGACAAATTAATGTGAAAACTTTAAGAAAATAAGAGCTCCCAGCGAGGATCGAACTCGCGACCTTTCGCTTACGAAGCGAACGCACTACCACTATGCTATGGAAGCAACTTTTGTTGCAGTGGCGCAATGTATACTTTAACAATTATAATAGGAGACAAAGGGCAGTGAACTGATATGTTTTCCCGATTGACTTGATGCTGATTGTACTGCTATATAACCCTGTACACTGGCAACTACATACAACAATCTTCACTTGTGAAAGAGGAGACAAAGGGCATTCCACAACAAAATCTATAGAATACCACTTAAAAGCAACATATTTAGTTTGTGTACCTATAATTTTGTTGAAAATTGTGTAATAAAACTTTATTTTCTTAATCGTTTAGCGTACCCTAAGTTCCCTCGTATTTAAACATTTTTCAATAAATGTTTATTAAATCCAATTGGTTTTTTCTTCGGTTGACTTATTGCTGCCAAGTGTATTTTTCCTTTTTTTTTTTCTATTTGAATTCAGTTCTGCAATAATAAGTGAATACAAGAAAATAATTAAGTACAAGTTCATTTGTAGAGTAGTATGAAGAGCTACATAATTGTAAGTCAAAACACATTTGCTCTCATGAACCATGTATTGTCACTAGAACACATTTCCAAGCTGAAAGAGTAGTATTGTTTTCTTGAATTAATTGCATTAAATATTAAACACATTACAATGCATGAACTCAGTAGGATTAGGATCTATTTTTACAATCCAAGAACAGTCTTAAACATTGATTGTCGGGTTCTTAACAAAAAACAACGTAAATTGAATAACCGATCAACGTAAATGGTGTACAAGAACATAGGGTAATCCAAACTACTTTGCAAAGAGTTGCCTACGCCTAGCTGGCTTAGTTCTTGAACCAGCTGCCTTTCCCAGAATTTCATCGACCAAGTCTTTAAAAATCAACCGCTCAACATCAAGGACAATGCCTGAAATGTCATCGTCATAATTTATCCAGCTTTCTGATCGATGCATCATATTGTGGCACAATATGTTTTTCAATTCATCATCGTCATCACTGAAGATGCATCGCGAATTTTTATCTTGAAGCTCATCAATCTCGGAACACAATTCTCTGAGAAGCTTTTGTGCATTCAAGTCCTTTCTGGCCACCTTGTGCGGTTTCAACCAAGGCTGGGAAAATTTCCCAGCTAAAGCCAATTTTCCGGCAAGAATTTCATTTGTAACATCAAATACAAGTTTCCGATGAATTTTCCCGTTGGTCATCGATTCAGTTGTTTTTACGGAGCTACATTCTCCCTTTTGTAAAGTGCTTGCCTTTGTTTGTTCCAAGACTAAAAATAACTCGGGATTGATAGGATGGCCTGACGGATGAAACTGAAAAGTTGCCAAGCTTGAGCTGAGGTCCCTGAGGATGAGACCGGAGGCCAATAGAATCTCGGAAATGTATCTGTGTTCGGGATTTGTGTTCTCACATAGAGAAGCAATGTAATCTATGCGTGCTTCATCATGGCTCGAGTTAAGCCTTCGGAGCTTCTGAACTAAGTTTTCAATGTTCTGAAGTTTCTTTCGACATATTTCAGATGTAGTACCAGATTCCATGGAGTTAGGTACAATATCATCCACTGAAATACCTTGAACCGTATTTAGAATTCTATCTGAATCCATGGATCTGTCCCCTGTGAAATGAATGACTAACAATTAGATGCATATATACAAAGAAAAACAGAGCTATTATTGCTCCTTTGCTTCCACAATTAGTCATCAAATGCTATTCAATGAGCCAGAGCCTCTTAAAAGGGCCACATATTCTTATTTCCACTCATCAATAATAACATAGAGAATTTTGACGAGAATATTTAAGCTAATTTGATAAATGATACTGAAGAATGAATAGTACTTCTGTTTCACATCAAAAGTAAAGGTGAAAGAAAATTGAATTCATGCAGACTATTTATCTATGACAATCCTTTTAAGAAGCATAGTTTATTTTTTGAGGGGACTCGTGCAGCACACTTCAGACCTGTTAAACTATATCCATTTGGTGATTAATTTTTTGTCAGCCCAACTATTTTATAGTTCATTTGTCAGGTGACTCAGGTCTACATTTACATGGTCCGGGAGAAAAAAGAAAAAAAAAAGAAAAAAAGGTGAATCTTGATGTATAAGAGGAAGAAAAACACGTCATAGACTTGAGATTTTATTTAGTACCAATAAATACTCATCTAAGAGTTACACATCCTTATAGTATACATATGAATTAGTATATTGAGCAGTTTGAGAGAGAAAAAAAATCCCATATCCCCTATAATCTTGTTCATTTGGTGACTTCACCACATCAGAGTTTAATTTTCACAAGAGGAGAGCATTACCTTTAAGGGTTTTACCTACAAGCTTTATAGGTGATGTTGAATCGTCTGCATACAAAGCATTGTCAAGAACAGATACAGGGCTGGGGTACTCAGGAGGAACATGAGCAAACTCTCCCGATTTTTCTTCACTCAAATTATGGGGAGATTTCTGAAATAAACCATTAAGCATTTTACAAAACGACTGAGTCTGAATAATTGGATATTGAATGTAGAAATCACCTACCTTCTCTACAATGCCAGATACCAAGAACTCCGCAGCCTTCACAGATGCACTCTGGCAACCAGGAGATCTTTCGGGACTAATGGCTTTCACATTTTTGGAGTGCAATACGGTGCCCTCATTAGAATGAACAGAAATTTCATTATCAGGGTAAAGAAAATTCCTCGACTCACTGCTGAACTCACCCAGTTGGTCATCCTTTTGCTGTAAGTTGGGATGTTTTGGCCTGCGTCTTCCACCTGGGGAATTGGACTCTCCTGGTTGCTTAATTGATTGTCTTGTTGATTTGCTCGAATTGGGAGGTGTGGGTGGTCGAGATCTTTTTTCCAGGTCCAGTTTCTTCTGTTGTATTCTTGGACTGTATGATGCTGAACTCTTTCCTGAGCCAGCAGAGCTATGTTTGGACAACTGATGGGATCTTGTTGAAGTTTGTGTAGTTCTTAAAAATCTGCTGTCTGTTTTCGAATTGACAGCATTTAAAGCATTGTCTTGAGGACTAGTTTTAGAAATCTGATCTTTAGCTCTTCTGCTACGGGTTAAACCCTTTCCGTCATCCACAAACTCACTTACCCGATACTTGGGCAGGCCAGATAAGCTATCAAGTGAAATAACTGAAGAAGGTATATCAGATTTCTTAACAAGTTGTGCTGGTTTCATGATTACAATTGGAGATTCATAACTTTTCAAGGATTTATCGTTCTTGGTGGACGCAAGAAATTTATCAGATTGTGGCTTTGGGCTGTTTGCTGATCTAGCATCATATGTGGAACTTGTATATTTTTGCTCACGGTCTTTATGACTGGTTAAACTGGAATCTTGTCCTACATCTTGGGTTTCCAGGAGTCCCTTGGCCTGCATAGCCTCCAATATCTGTTTAAGTGCTCTAAGATCCTTTCCAGATTCTGTGAATTCAAGGTCCTTCAATCTCTTCTCTACCTCACTGTAAATGGAAGGAAAGGTGTTTGGAACTTTTCCTGGACCTCTCGTGCTTGTAGAAGCTGGTTTTTGAGAGACCCTTTTTCCATCAATCCGCTTCCATGGTGCTGGTTCAATCGGAAATCGTGATATAGGTTTCATTCCTGTATCGGGATTTCTCCAACGTGGCGAAGTTGGCTCCTTCCTCAAGTTCATTGAGGATAGTCGAATCGGCTTGCATAGATCTAAGTTTTCACTTGACCTCGAAGAGTAAACAAAATCTTCACCTGGATAAATTCTACTTGAACCTGAGTTAGTGATGCTGGCTGAGCCAGCTTCTGGCAGTGTTTCCAAACCCATCAGCTTTGCTACAACACTTGGAGGTCGTGCCTGATTTCTAGATGTTTGTTGTGAATTCTGAACCTTACTATCAAACTCACCACCATCCTTCTGCCAACTTTTTGCAGAAAAGTTGGATTTTGAATCAGCACTCATACTCCGTATGGAAACCTCTCTGCTGTCCAATGAAAGTCTTGGAAGATCTTTAAGCTTAATGGTAGATTTTGAAATGTCCTGCGATTCAAAGTGTGCGTGGTTCATCTCCCTCCCATCATAAGAAAACCGAGGGGCATCTTTTGAAACAGAAAAGGATGACCCATCTTTCACATTATAGGATGATACTCTTAAAAGTTCTCTTGGTTCATTATGATTCCAAGGTGCTTCTTGAAGTTTAGAAAGAACTCTAAGAGATTCCTTGATATCAGCAGGCAAATTCTTCTTTGTATCGAGGCCTGAGCCATGAGAATCATTGCTAACAGTTTGTAGTGGCCTTGGGGAGTCCCTGTACTTCAGAACAGGATCTGCTGCCTCCTGCATAGTTTTAGCGTTAACTGATAAGCCCTGAACTTCCCTATACATGGATTCCTTCACCACATCACGAAGATCAAGAGTTTGTCTACCAAATTGCGAAGACGAAGTTTGTGGGCTCATTGATGGGTCCCTTGAAGGAGTTTCAGGAAAAAGTATTCGGTCATACGGCGAGGGTTCTAATTGAGTAGTTCGATTACAGTCAAGAGAAGAGAAAGAAGATGAACGAGAAGAAGATGAAAATGAAGCCCTCGAAGATTCTGTGGAGACTCTTTGTCTCTCTCGGAAATTCTTGTTTGAGTTCTTTTCCTACATTAGCAAATCGCAAAAATTCAAATTCCAAGCAGATAATGTGTCTATAAACCACAAGTAAATTCACGGCGACAGTTGGAGATCTGTAATTGAGAAAATAGTAAAATACAGTTGCAATCAATTTGAGACTCCCATAAGGAAAGTGATATAAGCATTCACCAGTCTCATTGAGATTCATTTAAATAAGAGAATTGCAATTTAATCACATTTAACATGTTCAATATTTTGGAAGGAGCCCATGCCCTATCAACTCTAATGGGCTATTTTGGCTGCCATAAACCTTCTCTCTCTTTCTACTAGAAAATAGGCAATTTTCCCCACGTTTTTTCTGAAACTCTGCAAATCCCAAATCCCCACCCCCACAACTTGTCAACTAGTCCACTGTTAATTTTTCCAATGAAACGACCATTGTATCCTTGATATGAAAGACAGATTCTTTTGCCCCTGTATGGTAGATAATTTTTGAGAATAGATTATATGAAAAGTGATTTTTTTTTTTGGAATGTGTGGTTAAAAAGTAGGGAAAAACTATGGATTCACGTACAAAATTATTTTATTGGAAGAATGTGTGATTTAAAATAAGTTTGGAGGAAAATGAGTTTTAGAAAATGGGACCAAACAAGGGCTATCTATTATCCAACAAAGGGAATATCTACAACACTCTTGACAATATATGACTTGCGCTTATTAAATGTGTACAACATAAATAAGTTCAGTCTCTAATTGAAAACAAGAAAAAACTTACCCCTATTTATTCATTATGAAACTTGCAATCCCTTGTGCATTATAACCAGGTAATGGTCGATAGGGAAAAAGGAAAAATAAAATAAAAATGTAATACCATTAGTTCAAGTCAAGGGAAGGGAAGGGAAGGGAAGAAAGATAATTTGCGAGATTTTGAAGGGCAAGTTGCTTAATGAATGAGGCAAGGGTAGAATGTAAGATTTCAGAATCATGGGGAGGGGAGGTTAATTTGCATTTTTCTCTATCAAGAAATAACGAAAGCAATTTCACCACAGCATTACAAAAATGGCATAGCCAAAAGAGAAGAAAATTAAAAGGTAAAACTTTGAGCTTTGTAGTCTTGTTAAATTTATTTACAAAATGCGTAGGCCCAAATAAACATTCTCAATTCAAGTATTCAACCCTGAAATCTTTATTGGAATTAAGTGGATTTATAGAGATGGTGTTTCTACACGAGAAGAAAATAAAATTAACAGTTCATACCATCACAGATCTTTGATGCACGCTGTTATACTCTCTTTCATAATTGCCATTATTGAAGTGGGAATTTCCTGCAAAATTAGAATAATCAGTGATACACAGTTTCTGTGATGAAGGGGACAGTTCTATTGGTCATGTTCACGAACTCAACAGATGCTGTAAACTGGTCAAAGATTCTCTGACTAAACAAATAAGAAATCCTACAAGATTATAATCAAGAAACAATACTACGAGGAATATTTACCCGAAGGAATCCTCTTCGGGGTGTGCTGTCCAGTAAGAATATGATGGCGATCGAACATTTGAAATATGCCTGTCATACATCCTATTTGCTTTTGGAAATCGGGATTTTCATCTGTCAATGAATGTAAAAGCTTGGCAGCCATTTTTACTCCCCTCTCTTCAATCAAACTGCCAAAAACTCCCAAATGTCTATATTTATTCTAGTGCCTCTCCACCCTTGCTTTAGATTTCAAGCCCATCTTTAAAATGCTCCGGCTGGTTATAATTCACCAATTATTAAAACCAGTTTTCTTGACCACAGAGTCTGAATGAACCAGGTTTTCCTTGTATTCTTCCTAACCTTTATAACATGACCAAACAAAAGGGCATAAAGCATATTTCACCAATCCCATATTCATGTAATATAACGTCACAAGTCAAACCCCAATTGTTTAAGCATCACTCAAAAGGCTCAAAAACCTTCAAAACCAGATATAGTTCTATCCTTCCAATAGCAAACAATTCCAAGAATTCAGAGATTTGCCCAATTGTGCACTTTTCTTCAAATTTATAAGTAAAACAAGAAAGCACAGTACACAAATTAATTCATTTCATTAGAGAAAAGGAATTTCAACGGGGTTTCATAGAACAAACCAAACAATATCGAACAAAAAGAGAAACCCAACAACCGCACATAATAGTCAATAAATCAAGAGACTCGTACCAATGCAAAAGGGAGAAATCATTGCAGATCCAAAAAAGATGTTTTACACTTTTACAAGTCAATTAATTCCCTCAATAGAATGCCAAAAAGAAGACAGCCCAGAAGAGCTTGTATGGTCGGGTGTGGTGGTCCATGCGTACATCAAAATTATGATCGGAGTGTGTGAGTCGTAAGGAGTTGGCAATTGCAATATTGTATAGTACTTTTCATTAAAGTAAGCAGGGAATTGTACTCTGCAGGCCATTTTCTCACACTTCCATGTGGAATAGGTATAATGGTGGGTCTCAAATTGTCTCCATGGACATGTGATTTTTGTCAGCAATTCATGGGAGAGATTAATTCAGATGCCCTCTAATTATTTTCAATGTTTCATGTTTCCCTCCAAAGGATAGACCCGACATATATCATGGCCAATCTAGGGTCAAATCGATGTTAATAACTATTTAGAAAAAAAAAAAAAAAAAAATTGAATTGAACCAGTTGATTTTGAACGTGAAATGGTTGGTTCTTGAGCGAACCAAGTTCTTAACTTGGTATAAACATTTTTTATGTTGTCAATTTTTTTTTATTTTACGTAAAACTTCTCAATTTTTCTGGTTGAATTAACCAATTTCGTCCGAATTTCAAATCAATGATTTTACAACTAATAAAAGCATATGAATTTTCAAAGTGTGATAAAATTATGTTATTTATTGAACGGGAAGCAAGATATAACATTGATTAAATGACAATCGTGAGTACATATGTTCTATAAACATAAGATTAAAATTCATATATATCATGAGTCACTTTATGAAATCTAATCTAGCACAAGAGATTTTAGAGATGTGCGTCTTGTAAAAATTGAGAGATTTGAGTTTTTCTAGAACACTTAATATAAAATTAATTGGGATGCAATAGTTACTAGAGAGCACTTTTGATAAGTATTTATCGAAATGAATGGAATTACTCTTTTTGAGAATTCAACTGGTTCTCAAAAAAAAAAAATCGGATACACTGTAGTGTAATGCAGTGGTAGTTGAAGCAATTGGTGTCAACATCTAAATTACCATTAAGCCCCTGTTTGGTACACATTAAAATTTTTATTCTCATTTTTCTACTTATTTTCAACCACACATTTTTTAATAAAATAATATTTTTGATCACATCAATAACTTTTACTTCTTTTTCAATCATACATTCTCCATCAATCTACTATTTCAGAATACATTCTTTCAAAATAATGTGGTTCAAACACACCCTAAAATTCTAAATGTATTTTGGTTGGTGGGGTTCAAACTTCAAAGTAGTGCATAATGAGTCTTAAGACTAGTTTGACATGGCTTTTGAGAAGTAGTCAAAAAAATCTTCTTGAGATTCAGAAGTTATTTTTAGATCCGTTTGATTAATTTTATAAAATTATTTCTTTTAGGTAGATAATTCTTAGAGGAAGATAGTTCAATGTATTGTCTCTAGAAACTATTCGGGTGGAGGCAGCTATTTGAGAATTTAGTTTTCAAACACCAATCAAGGTAGTGAAGAAGCTTTTTTTACAAGTAGAAGTAAAAGTAGAAGCATTGTCAAACATGCCGTTATTTAATCATTGAGTTTATAATGTTGCAACATTTAACGTTATAACCATATATTATGTGAAAATTAAGGGTTCGATAAATTATATTGTTGAGCAAATTATAATTACGTTGACATTTCCTTCCATTTCAAAACTTTCTTGATGTTAAATTTTTGTACCAGTCTACCAGATTCCCTACATAAATATAAACATATATTTTTCACAATTATAATACATGTACATAATTTTTTTGCATCATTTTTGATATTGTGCCACGCGATGACACATAAATGGACAATTTTAAAAGAAAAACACACTTTTCTGCCTACAACTTTTGGAACTCCAATGGGATGTACACGATGATATCAACCCTACAATGTACCGTTTGCATTATTCATTTTTCATTCCTTCCATTTAGATAAAATCATTTGTACAACGACTTTTGCCAGGATTTAGTGCCAGAGAGTTTAGTGTAAAAATTGTATTGGATGTTTAAAACAAAAACAGATAAAAACAAACTAATTGTATTGTGCCACATATCGCCTGCAATTATCGCGGATGTCCTTATGTACACCAAGCAAAGTCCTTTCCATTTTATCCATTTATACTATTTTAAAATTGTTATTATGTTATATAATTATATTTAAACTACATATTTTCCTTTTTCTTATTTTCTAAGATGTATTATTCATACTTTACGTGTACATGAAATCATTTTAGTTAAAAAGATATCACTGTAACAATTTTAAATATTAATATAGAATTTATGAAATTATTAAATGTGATTTTTTTTTCAAATACAGTTGACAAATAATAATAAAAAATCAACATAAATAAATGGTTTAATATAATTTAATAAAGCTAATTTAAAATTTTAACTTCATCATAAATATTTCTATAAATTTAATAAGTATGATTTCCTCGAAAATACGATTGACAAATAATTAACAAATCAACGTAGTGATTGTTTTTAAAAAGTTAAGAAAATTTATTTTGTCTAAATTAAAATTAAGGAACAAATAATAAGAAAATAAATGTAATCATATAATATAAGTATGACGTAAGGAAAAAAGGGGAAAATGAAAATTATATGGGAGGTTTACGTAATTAGACTGATTGATATCACATTTATTACACCTAGATTGAATCAATCGATCTGTAATAGATAGTTACAGTATCTTCAAAAGACTCTATTTTTAAAGAGTATATTCTATTATTTGGAGAGTATCTATATATTTAGAGAGTTAAAATTTTGAAACAACAAACTCTTTATATTTAACACTTAATTTTACTACTCCAAAAAAATATTTATTATTTTTGGGTATTTTTTATTTTAACTAACTTTTCTTTAAATTATTTTAAAGAGTCTTTTGGAGATGCTCTTACACATCATAAGGTTCGTGATGAAATCCCAATTTGCAGCCTCAATTTCTAATTTATACCTAATTATACTACTCTCTTAAGTTAAATAGCTACATAGGTTGGCATATCCTCGACTTTTTGCTGGTTGGTAGGTAAGTGGACCTCTCTTTCTCTTAGGACGTAGCCGCCGGAAAACTCGCTAGCGCGAGTATGAAAACTAGAAAAGTGTCGTATATACATTTAGAATGCTATATTCAACGCGATCATACCTTCTCTAATAACATTTGTCAATTAGAACTCTAGTCATATGACCGAATACTTTTTCCATCAAACTCCTTCAAGGAACCCGTCAAACCTCGTTTTCGCAATTTGGTAGACAAGTTTGATCTTCAGGATGTGGTAAAAGGCTCCCATATATGTATAGGGAAGTTTAGGGTTTATCAGTTAATGCTAAAACCATGCAAGGACTTTTACCAAATGTTGTAAATGATTTTCATGGCATAGGCCGAACTTGCCTGCTGAACTCGAGGAATCTCTTAGAGTTCTTTCTAAACTTCAATAAGCACATTGGAATCATAACGAGTCAACTGCTAAAAGTATAATCCTATCACTCGAAAGATGGGTCATCGACTCATCGTTAAGTATTTGCTTCTTAGAAAAGCACGGAAATCGCGTTTTCTTTCACGGGTGAGGATTTGAGTCTTGTTTCCATTTCTATCCACATTACTTGTCATTCACAACAAGATGGTGATACAAACAAAGACCAAATGGCAAATTTCTCAATTGAATCAAACTAGAGGTTGAGTTCAGGTTCTTCTTTCGAAGTTGAAGATGGAGACAATTTCTAGGATATAGGATTGCAAGTACAATACTATGAAATTTTTTGAAGAAATATTATAGTGAATAAACTATGAGATCATCTTCTTTATTGTTGTAACTACTCTTTTCCTCATTATTAACGTCTCTGTCTAACGTTTTACCACATGTGGTGGCATATTTTGCCCTGAAATTAAAATTAAAATTTTAATACAAGTAAAATTAATAATTAATTTTAATCATATATTTTTATGGGACCTACACTTCTCAACCACATATTTCATCGTCTTTTATCAAAATTTACCAAAAAAATTATTTTAATAATTCCCACCTAACAACAAGAGCAAATAATAATAGAAAATTAAATAATACAATTTTAGGAGAGGACTAAGCCTAACCTCTGCCCAAAAGAATAAAAGAGAACTTATGTTTTTAGGCCTTTGCTTCTTATTATACTTCATTATTTTGATATAAGGTTGTAACTTTGGATGCTATTATTTTCATTCTAATTTCCATCACTTATTTCCTTCTTATCATTTGAAAAATTACATTCCTTTTTTCATGTACCATGACTTGCCATTATCCTTTAAAAACTTGCACCTCCCGTCAGACTTGTCTCTATTGTGAACCTTTTGTATCTTCTCTAGTTCAGTCAAGATACCCTTTTTTTTTTATTTTATTTTTTTTTATCAAATTAGAATTTAGAGTCCAATGACTAAATGTCACTATTAGAATTCCCAACTCTCAAGAGCTCAAAATTAATGGTGCTTGCAAGCCATTTTCCAACGCCATCTTCATGTGTTTAGCTTATTTAGTAGTCCTTTAAATTCATTTATGTTCTCTATCACACTGCGGACAAATATTTTTACATTTTGTGTTAACGATTTTCGTATCAAAGAGTTCTTACAGTCTCCTTTCAAAAAATTCTTATCTTGAACCACATGGTGGGATACACTTTTTGGTCAACATAACAAAACAGATCCTCCTATAATAACAATAGAGTTACACAAATTCGATTTGAGAAATATTTCTCCTTGTTTTGACTAGAAAACTTGAAAAGTTTTGGGTTAATGTTAAAATTCAAAGAAATCATGGGCAAAAGCTTAGATGTCTATTGCAAAATAAAAAAAATAAAAAGGTCTTTAGGGCCTATTTATATTTTTATGTTATTAAAAATGCAAATGTAAAGGTTGTACAAATTGAAAAATAGGACTCAATATTCTCAAATATTGACTTCCTATAGTTTATTGTAAATTATTCTGTGTCATGTGGTTGGTACAACCTAATCAAGGTGATGATGACCATTTACACGGTTTGTTAGGAACAAGATATTTTTGATAAGATACTAACTCGTGACAAGATAGATAACTTAAATCATTAGTGACGCGAGTTTAGTACACAATATTAGATAATCTCTTTTTAATTTCGTAATTAAGATGAAATGTGTATTTTCATTTAAAGACAAAGTCGGAATTAGTAAGTTATCCTGATAACTTTTAAATTTATGAGAAAATATGATTTGAAGAAGCAATTTAAAAAAAAAAATCATGAAATCGGATTTTCGTATTATTATTATTATTATTATTATTATTATTATTATCCTCTAAACAAATTTTGTAAAACAAAAGTAATTTGAAATAATTTCCAAATAAATTATGGTAATAAGAAATAAAATATTAAATTAAGGTATTAATCTACTCATTGCATTCAAAAGAAGATTTTAATAACTTTTCATTCTCAAAAAATATATATTAAACAAAGTATTAATGTCATGTATTGTTAGATGAATGTGACGACAATCTAAAGAAGAAAAAGAAACTAAAATATCATTCAATTTTGAGCGTCATAGTATAATCAATATTGCATACCGATTATATGCTGTAATTATCTTTTTGATATTTGAGGATTTCAAAAGAAATTTCTAATGTCATACGTGAAAGAATAAGAAACAAGCAAAAAGAAAGGTAACCAAGAAACAAACTTTTTAGAGCACATATGTTATAATAAATCTTTTATATCGTATTACATTAAACAATACTCAGCTCACAAAGCTTACGCACACACACAAAAATAAACACCCTCAACTCTCCAGCCATGCACCGCATTATCGAATTGATAATTAGCATGTTTGTTCCTCTTAAAATTGACAATTTCAATTTTTTAGATAGTACATGTCAAATAAGCTCTTAAAAAGTTACTTTTAAGCAGAGTAGAGTCATATCGATATGTGCAAGAATTTCCAAACTTGTACTTGAAAAGTGATAGTGCTGTGTACAGAAAGAAGGATAACCACATGCATAAAGTAAAGGAACCACCTATAATATGCTTGAACTCTATTAGGCGTACTAACACTAACACTAACACTAACACTAACCATCCCAATCTGTATAGCCCATTTCACAAGGAAACACTTTATATATATATATATATATATATAT
>CAIGRB010147493.1:80924-100163 GCA_903798255.1 Fraxinus quadrangulata
GCTCTTCTATACAATAATAAGTGTGACAAAATAGATTACTAGAATTTAGGATCATTGTAATTTTCTCACTTCTCCATTATTCTTGAGTCAATAAAATTCCATAATTCTTCTACCATATTTCTTGTCTTTTTTTTTTTGCTTGATCATATACTTCATTATTATTTGCCATATAACTTCAATATCTCAATCCGGTGATTGGTGTCACAACAAGTGGTATCAATCTTAACAAGTGGTATCAGAACTTAAGTTCAGCATTTTCGCAAGTTTTTTTATTTGTTCGAAGTTTTTGTTCGTGATGGCTTCCATGAAGTATGATATTTCGCTTTTGGATCGGAGCACTAGATTTTCGCTATGGTAGGTTAAGATACGTTCAGTACTTGCACAACTGTATTTGGATGATGTGTTGTTGGGAATTGACAAGATGTCATCAACTTTGACTGCGGAGAAATAATTACGGAAGGATAAGAAGGCAATCTCTCACATTCATCTTCATCTATCAAATACTATTCTTTAGGACGTTTTGAAGGAGAATTCTGCAGCTGCTTTATGGTTGAGATTAGAACAATTGTGCATAACTAAAAGTGTGACAAGCAAGTTGAATTTCAAGTAGTGTTTATACTCTCATCGCATGACAGAAGGAGGATCATTGGAAGATCACATGGCTGTATTTATGGAGATCATCGCTGATTTGGAAACTTTGGAAGTAGAGTATGATGAAGAAGATTTGTCCTTGATCATATTATGTTTGTTTCCCGCTTCGTTTTCTTCTTTCAGAGACACGATCTTGTATAGTCATGATACTCTCACTATTGAGGAGGTGTATGATGCTTTATATTCAAAAGAGAAGATGAAACATCTTGTTTCTGAGGCTAGAGATGAAGCTGGCTTTGTTGCTCATCGTAGTTTTGAAAGTGGCAGATCGAAGTCGAAGTTTAGTAATTAAATCTATAACTACTGCAAGAAGAAGGGGCACTTGAAGAATGATTGCTACAAATTGCAGAATAAAAAATGATGACTGCAAGTAGAAATTCAAATATTTCAGGCCAATCAGATCTCGTGGAGAACGTTGTAAGTGATGGAGAGTTCTTGGCTATTTCTGACAACATGTCAAAATCAGATGATGATTGGATTCAGGATTCAGTATGTGTGTTTCATATGTGTCGAAATAAGGACTTGTTTGCTACATATGAAATTGTTTCCAAAAGTGTCGTGATTATGAAAAACAACGTACCTTGTCAGGTTACTGGAATTGGTACAGTCAGATTGAAGCTTTTAGATGGAACAATTAGAACACTGGCTAAGTTCGACATGTTCCGAATTTGAAGAAAAGTATCATCTCTTTGTCTATCCTTGATTCAAAAGGTTATGAGTTCTTTGGTGGAGGTGGAGTTTTGAAGGTCTGTAAGGGTGCCCAAATTGTATTGGAGGGACAAAAATGTCTCAATTATACATCTTGTAGGGACATTCAGTTTTGAAGAATACAACTAAATGGAATACAACTAAATGGTCAGATTTGAAGAATTTGGAAGAGTCAATCAGCACATGTTCAGTACTGTAATTGACATTCAGTTTGATACAATACCTTTAGGAGATCATAAGTGGTCAGATTTGAAGAATACAACTAAATGGAATTTGAAAATGTGGATAATGTCGCTTTGTCATCATCACCTGCAGTGCTATTGTATTCAGTTGCTAAAGACAGACCAAGTGGAACAAAGTATGTGGATGTTGATTTTGTTGAGCATGCTTTAAGTGGAATAGAAGACGTACAATTTAGCAAGGGGCCTTCTGAAAAAGCATTTGGTAATGATTCTATTTTGGGGTTTGTTACAACCCATTTTGATTAATTTAAAATCATTATGATTTTTTGAAATTTAATGTAATTCTGCAGAGTAGTACTTGGATTCATTGGAAGAGATGGAGTATTATATTTTGTTGGAGAAATTAATTTTTTGGTTATTGTTGAAGAAGTCAGTTCATTCCTTAGTGAAATTCGTGTCAAGGTGGAGATTGTTAGAACTTGGGTGTGACCCGAATTCCTTGTTGAAATAATTAAAGAATTATAATTGAAGTGCACACCATGAATAATTCAATTTGAAACGCTATTGGAGTCCTATATCAAGTTGAAGTTCTATTTTCAAAACTCATTGGGAGTTGGAATTTGTTTTGGACTCAATTTTTGGTATAATACTTCATCAACAAATCTACTATGGGGGTTTGGATATCCCCTACATTTTTTCTATAAATACTAGACTCTTCTATACAATTTAATAAGTATGAGAAAATAGATTATTAAAATTTAGGATTATTGTAATTTTCTCTCTTCTCCATTATTCTTGAATCAATAAATTTCTTAATTCTTCTTTCATATTTCTTGTTTTCTTTATTCTTTTGCTTGATCATATATTTCATTATTATTTGCCATATAACTTCAACATCTCAATCTGATGATTGGTGTCACAACAAGTGGTACTAATCCTAACATTATGAATGAATGAATAGAAATTAAGGTTGTAAATGAGTGTGAAAAATTAATTAGAATAATTTTGAAAAGTAGAACTGAAAATTGGAGTGAATTCGAAAAGTTTCCGACCCCACACTACAAGGTGGAAGTGCATGCGGTCAATTAATATAATTTGGGTATGAGCTCCAAGATGACCTACATACTAGTGTGCTTGAACAAAAGTCATCAATTAGAATTATAAATTTTAATTAGAAGAAAGCATAGTCATAACTTTAGTGATCAAATTTGAAAGAGATAAAGATGAGTGGCTGAAATGAAATCTGACTAAAAGTCACACAACTGTCTTTAAGTCATTAATAACAAGGAATAACAGTGAAACCTCCAATACTTTGCAATCAGTGACTTTTTGTTTAAATAAAAGTCATTAATGGTTGATATGTCGAAACCAACTTACGCTTCATAATTTAGAAATCGTCAGCATTATTTTGTGACTTTCAAGATAAAAATGCATATACAAGTTTTTATCCATAATAGGTGTGTGACTAAATGGATTTTGGTTTGAATATTTTTGAACATTTTTGGACAGGAATAATCCTTCCAAATAATTGCAAAGATCGCAATTGGATCTAGTCTCACTTTGTAAAACTTTTCAATTATCTGATAATAGAAATGCCCAATCCAACACGCCAAATATACTCGAAAGACTTGCATATAAATTAGACGCAAAATGCGGGTAACAGAGAGGAAATAAACACACCAACGCACGAAGAAAGAAAATGGTTTATAAGATTAAAACTATTTCTCTAACTTTGAGATCATACCAAACAAAAAAGAAGAGGATCTGCATCAGCAAAAATGCATGAGAAGGTACAACATTGTTTTCAACAAAATTTCCTAAGAAATGACAAAATGGATCATTGCAAAATACAAGTGTTAGGATTTTTATCCATTGACTTCAAAATGGCTACAGCAGAGAAATTACTAAGCAAAAAGTGACGGTCTATCGCCAACTTATGTTGTTTCACTCCTTCATTTGGTTGTTGAACATTGCGAATGCCCCGTGAAACCCTCAATACATGATTGCAGTTACAGTAACTTCAAAAGGCAACACTTTGTTGAACAAAAGTCATCCAAGGTTAATATGTCAAAAACAAAGTATTCTTCATAAACTACAAATTGTCACCAGTATTTGGTGGTGGCGATGAATTGGCTTCAATAACCCGTAGATAGAAACGCCAAGATAAATTCCTCTCCGTAATGGGTCTTTGACCAAAAGGGTTTTGCTTTACGTATTCCTGAACGTTTTCAGCAAGGGCTAACCCTTCCAAATAAACACGTAGATCGCCACCAGGTCCTGCAAATCACAAAATACAACAATCATTATCAGCCATGAAAGAGACAACGATAGTTTAATAAGTGTGTGTGAAAGATTACAACTGTATGATGTTAAACCCGATTCATATATCCAAAGGGGTCCTTGCCTTGAATTTTTTCTCATCTTAACTAAATAATTAATTAACAAAAGCAATTGAAATATTCATAATGCAGTTGCATGGATAAGGTAATAATTGCATGTGCACCTATTTTATAGCAACGGTTTTTGATTCAACATAGTCTCTCTTTGGACACAAAGGATGTCAGCATCAAGTACATATTTAGGCTACTTGTGCTACTCTCTCTCATCTCCCTACACTAAGGAGTGCCTGTAACTCATAACTGATGGCAGAAAAAGTGTGCAAAACAAATAGGGAAACATAAAAAATACTTCCATCTCAAACAAATTATTGAACTATTGCATCCACTCTGGTTCACTTATCATGATTTAGTACTGCTTCCTGATTCCTCTGTCTGTACAAGGCACTACCACTATATCACTTTTCAAATCTATGAATAATTATTCTTGAATGCATCTTAGACACCACACAAATACATCTAGTCGAATGTTAATAATTTATAAACATCAGATATTAATGAGTTATAACAATAAATATATGAAAAAACTGGAAATTGAAAAAGCACACACGTGTACATAAGAGGGAAGCAATAGAGAACGTTTTAAATTAAATTTTTTTCCTGGAAATTTAGGCCAGGACAATACTGGGAGCTGAGCTTAGATATCAGGAACACAATTTTGAAGAGAACTTTAGTACTTATCGTTACTTACAAAGTATTGGACATTGCTATTTGTGCATATTCAAAGTAGATAAAAATGGGGAAAGTACAGTACAGATAAATCATGAAACAAATTGAGCAAAATCCGACAGATTTCCTACAAAAATAGGAAACACCCAGAAAAAAAAATACACATACGTCTATACTAAAGTAGAAAACAGAAGACAACTGACCTAATGACTTGTCTCTTCTATCTCTGAACCGGTAACTGTACGGAAAGATTGCTGTATATGGCTATATATTTAACAAAAAGGAAAAAGAAAAAGTGAAATGGAGAACCTAAAAGTAAATAGGGATCGGAATTCAATTTAAATCATGCAACATATGGGATAGAAATATTTAAAGACTGCATGGAGATAAAACTTCAGCTAACCGGGTTGCATATGGCCTTGTAAGGAGAATCATCTAACAAAAGCGTGTTTGATTCATTATATTCTCCCCTCTCCCACGGAAGATCTGGCTCACGCTTTTCCCATAGCTTTTTAAGCTTCTTTAAAAGAAGAGGCTTCTCCCTGTTCTCGACGGTATTGAAATCAGTATAAGTGCAATGGGATTGATCCTGCAAAATATTGAAATTTCTCAAGGATAAGAAAGCTATTGCAAAAATATTTAATGAACATATATACAGTCAAATGTTAAACTCGTGTCACTTGAATAAAATTAACAAGCATGCAGTTCACATAGAGGAAAAACCTACACTGATACATATAAACATAATACGAGCCTTTTGGACATTGAAGAGGTCAACAATTTATCCATATTGTATCTTCAATTTGTCCTTATTCAATAAAGTATTTATTTTAATAATTACAGATTTCTAATCATGGTTATTTTCCTTATAATGATTAAAAATTGATTTGCAACTAAAAAAACTGATTTGTAAGTCACATGGGTTTCTGTTAAAGTTATTAGAACTGATATGAAAATTTTCCTCGCTTCAATTTCTCTTACAATTCAGAGTTCAATCATTCTTAGAGCACACCACCATTTTCCGATAACAGAGTGTATCCAACTCAATTACATGCACATAGATGCATTTTTATAGCTGGATCTATCCAACTCTTTCCATCAATAACTAAGCAGGAAGGTCGATAACTGATTGCGATGTGGGCTAATCATGACTTGGGTTGGGCTGAGTTGACTCAGTCTCTGACTAAAGATGGTGTCGGTAGTTCTAAATTTGGTACATTAAAATTATGTTCATAAATGTAGAATTTACTTGAAATTATGTTAGGCTGCAATGCTCTAGCCTTT
Source organism: Fraxinus quadrangulata (assembly GCA_903798255.1). Taxonomy (NCBI): domain Eukaryota; kingdom Viridiplantae; phylum Streptophyta; class Magnoliopsida; order Lamiales; family Oleaceae; genus Fraxinus; species Fraxinus quadrangulata. Next base: position 86,815 of record CAIGRB010147493.1, read on the forward strand.
AAACTGCAAGGTCGGCTGCAACAATTCTATGCCCTTGGAACTTGTTACATGGTTATGGTAGCTTCGAGCTGGGAATGGAGGGAAGGAGGAGGGGTGGGGGTGGTTTGTAAAAATGAGATTTGAAAGATAGTTTTCGCCAAAGTTTAAAAAGGCGAAAATAAGTATTGAGGCGATTTTTCTTTATGAGGTGAGGCATAAGCCTCGAGACGGATTGAGGCGTAAGCCTCACAAAAAACAAAAAATATAAGTAAAAGAATTATAAAATAATACAACAATACAAAAAATAAAAGTTCGAGCATATAGTAAATAGGATATATAGCAATTAGCATATAGAGATATAGTCCACCTAAAGAAAGAAGATGTTTAGCAAAAAAAAAGCATTACAAAAGTTAGCTTCGAGAGAAATGTAAATTGAACATGGTTATGACATTGCTGGGAATAAGGCAGATTTATTGGACGCAAGAAAAGTGACAACAGAATAAGCACATGTATGTACACAGGAGAATGGCCTTTTCTTTATGGCAGTGTAGGTTCTAATGTCTCTCTTTTTCTTATTTTCTTTTGTCCTTTTTTGAATATATATAAATTAAAACATTAGATAGCCAATCATTTTCGTTATAAAATTTATAATTTCCCGATGTGTATATGAAGCAACTAACTGCATGCAAGATTTACTGAAACCTAAGAAGAAGAAAAAAAAGAGGAAAAACGTACTTGATGAAACCAGGTGAGGCCANTGTTCTGTATGACTGTATTGTTTAGTTTTATATATATTTTGTTGTTTTGTTTGGGCTCAAAATGCCTTTTTAAATGGATCATTTTCTTTTTTAAGAAAGCCCTTTCTAATTTGTATTAATAAAGTTGAAAAATTAAATTTTAAGAGAAGTGCACGCCTCATGCTCCATGAGGCGCGTGCCTTGAGGCGTGCGCATCAGATTTAGAGGCGTCTGCCTCATATTTTTAGCCTAAAAAATACCGTCTCGAGGCATAATACATACGCCTCACGGTGAGGCTCGCCTCACTACGCCTTTTTAAACCATTTTTCGCCCAGCATTGTATAGCCTCTATCATTTGTTGCTAGCTTCATTAAGAAAAATAAAATTGCACTCCTTGCCATATTTATCAAATATACTCTGTGCCCTAAGAGAAAAATATATGACACCTTGAAATAAAAGATGAATCAACAAATCCAAGAATAATCGCATTTTTAGTATATCTTCCCATAGACATACCATCTCAACATATATTCTTCCTAGCAACTTCGATCACTCGACCAGGTTAATGTGAACGAAGAGTTCCATTTTTATCTGATCATTTCTTTTGTAATGCATGTAACAACCATAAAAAATTTGGTAAAGCTGATGAGAGAAAGATAAAGTAAATGTTAGCTATCATAATCTCTTTATTGTAGGGAATTGATTCCACCAACGGAAATGCAGGATTGAGAGTACAAGATTGATCCCAATCCCATGAAAAGCGAAAACAATTGCAGGGAATGAATTCCAACCCATGATATGTAGGATTGATTCTAATCCCATGAAATGTGGGATTGATTGCGATCTCATCAAATATAGGATTGACTATTTTTTAAACTAGTAATTTTCTTGTGTGGATACAGGTCATTGTATGGACCAATGTCATACAAAGGTGTAATAAAGCATAACAAGCCTCTTCCTTTCTTTAACATAGTATGGGAGTGGGCTTGGGTTAAGCTTGCAATCACTTCCTTTGAGACCACAAATTGGCAAGAGGTGATCAACGGAGCATCCAAAACCGCAAGTTAGACATCACAAATAATATTGATTATGACACTTTGCTATTACTATAGGGCTCTTAGTTGGATCTACCAGTCGACCCCATGGTTGCACAGGTAACCTAAAACAAGGTTGATGTCTTGCTCATGTTTAGTTAACAGATGTTTCCATTGTGCTCATATCATTACATCTTAAAGGAAGAGCAAATTACATATTACTGTCCATGGACACATTAAACGAGAATCTTCTCCTACATGATCATCCAAAAGATTATTAATGACATACTGTATTCTGAGGACAATCACTGACAGTGAAATAGAATGTAACCAAAGCATGATAGTTGATGGAAAAAATAGAGAGAGCTTAACAGGTTGCCATTTAAGCAAATAATTTAGCAATTAAGCAAACACCTAAGCTGCATTACTTATAAAATTTCATTGGGAAATGACTTACCCAACAGAAGAGCAACTTGCGCTTATCAATCCCCAAAAGAAAATCAAGAACTGAGTCCACATTTCTCCTGCAAGAGTTCAATTACTACACATCAGCCATGAGATTACGGTGTTTTCCACAAGAAAAAAATTGAAAAAATAGGGTCGTGATCATACAAATATGAAATAATATAATGTAAAAGCGAAAATTAGAAGAGTACTTGTTTCTTGATGACCAGACCCCCACGTTAAACCTCTCAAAGCAGAACTTCATAAAATCATCACAATAGGGCCTCTTAAAAACTGATACAGCAATTGAAAACTAAGTTAGAATTTCGTGGTCAGTAATCAGTAGCATCAACTTAGAAATTAGTTTTAGCTTTTTTACTTGCTTTCTTCGATATTATTGCATCCGGATCATAATCATAAGGTACAACTGAAGAAATATCAACAAGCAGTCCATTCACATCAAGAACAAGAAGTTTCTTCCTGATGCAGCCAGCGTAGGTTCTCTCCAGTGGTAGATTAATGTCTTCATTCACAGCTTGGGAATCATCATCTCTCGAAGCACCACAATGCAATAACGAAGGGTCAGTATCTACTCTTCTAGACTGTTCCTCCTGGTCCAAATGTGGGGAAGGGTTATTTCTAAATGCATCGCCAGAAGTTGCTCTTGGGTTTGATATATCTTCTTCAGCAGATTCCGAGTTACATAGTTGATCATTATTAACAGGCGTAGCATCATGAAGGTCTTCGTTCGGGTGATTGTTTGGCATATCTGCATCACAACTGTTAAAATTATTAGCTTAATATGAATTATGATATTGCAAATTTTCTCACTAATTTAAGCTGTATCTGCAAGACACAAAAAACATTTTACAGTTTCTTCATTAACTTGTTTTGGACAGTTCAGAATCATGTCCCCACAATCACTCCTTTTTCTTATGAGCATGTGTTGCTCTTTGTTCCTAAAGATCCGAGGTAGGCATTCTCATGGAGGAGAAACGTATTGTTTTAGAGAAACTTCATTTTCTATGCCTTTGACAAGGCGCCAAGTCTGTACTTCTTATTATGAAACAAAAGAAGAATCTTGACCAAGTTTGGTTAAACACAAGATCCCAATTCCCAAGTCATTGCAGAGAACAGTAAGGATTAGTTTCCATCTTCAATACATTTTAATAGAAGTATATTAATTAACTAACTTCCTCATAGATAAGTAGCCCGAAACCAGAAAGTTATCAACCTTCCTACATATCAACTTCCTAGCACCAGTACATAACTCAAATCATTGTTTAGCTATACTTTTCACTGAATGCCTAACGTGCACAATTAGCCAAGATCATAAGCCGACATAATTTGAATATTAGAATATACTGATAAGACGAAAATTTGACCTAAGACATATACAAACTTAACCCGCAAACCTACAATAGATTCAGCCTAGCTGATAATGATGGAAAAATATTCCTAACAAGTTCCTACACCATACCAGGGCAAGTTCATCGACTCAATTTATTCCAGCAAAAGAAGTATAAAATACAAACAAAAGCAAAACTAACCTTCATATCTAAGAATCACTTTTACACTAACGTATAGGTAACATCTCTATTAACATAACACACACACACACACACACATTACATAGTCATTCAGTGAAACCCAAAAGTAGAAAAGGCAAAAACTTGGTACCCGGCAGAGGAATGATGCTGGTGCATCGAATTTGAAATCCAATGAAAGTTTAATTTACTGATTTATCAGTTGAACGGGGAATCAATTAAGCGTAATTGCACAGAAATGAGATAATGAGATATTTTTGCTCGAGATTAAGATATGGCGACGGAAGATAGAGGCGTTGATTGAGGATGTCCTTTACAATTATTTTATTGCAGAAAGCCCCAAATTCTCAATTTTGAACTCTGAATTAGACCGGAGGGAATACCAGATGTGTAAAATGGGCCGCGTTGAGCTATTTTAAATTTAGACCAACACTACTTCATGTATAAGGAGAATTGCCCGACTGCATTACAGGAGGATATGTGGTGCACATTCATTGGACCTTGGATTCTATCCTAACCAATGTACATGTGCCACTTGTCATCTTAGCACTCTCTCAACAATCTTCATTCTTAATCAAATGACAGTTGATCTATGTGTACAAATGTGCATGAGCTTAATATGACAAACTTTTTAAATGTTGAATTAAATTTAGAACGTTTAATAAATAAGGAAGTTTGTTACTGAACTGAAGGTTTGCACATAGTTGATGTACAAATGTTAACTTATAGGTCTAAAACGATCTGCATTTTAATGAAATAACGTTGTTTCGATGGATATAATTGTGCATGAGCTCAACATGACTTACTTTATAGAGTCGAATTAATTTTTAAATGCCTAGAAAACATGAAATAGAACCATTTTTGCTCGAGAAAGATGGTTGATCGCCTAACTAGTAGAGGTAACTTAAGTTAGAAATGCATAATACTTTGAATAATATTGTGACGACGGCATTTTAGCTCCAACCGAGCTATATTCTATAAAAAAAAAAACCTTCAACAAATAAAATGATGGAAATGAACTTTATGAGTTATAAAATATTTTAGAAATAAAAACAAATTTTAGTTCCTCTGTATGGTTCAATATACATTTTTTTTAAAGCAAATTTTTGAAGTTATACCGTTCCTAGAAAGGGAAGTTGTATGCAATTTTCTCTATCAATCCAAGATGTATTTAGTTGGTTAAACTAAAAATAACTAACACGTGTTCGTTGCATCCAATCTTATCTAACTACCCAAAACAATAATTTTATCAAGATATGTACGTCGAAGCCTACCTCGCTAGAAAATTTGCCATTCCCATTTTTTTTTTACCCTTTCTGTCATTCTAATGTGTAGTCTTGTAGATAATATTAGGAATAATTATGATAATAAAAAAATTATGAAAATATAAAGAAAAATGACGAGTGGTCTTAAATGTCATTAAAGAGACATATTTAATGGTAAAATAAACTTAGTGCCTGTTCGATAAAATTTATTTGGGAATAATGAGTTATGAAATAATATTTTTCGGATAACGTGTGATTAAAAAGTAAAGAAATTTTATTGGTTCGTATGTAAAATATTTTATTGTGTGTATGTATGGTGGAGAATTGATACTGTAATAAACAATTTAATTTTTTTAAAGGATGACAAACAGGGTCTTAATCAATTCAATCTTATCTAACTCAACCTACCAAAAAACAATGATTTTATCATGTCAAATGATGAATCCTTTGTTAGTAATAAACCAGAGTAACGCTGGAGGCAGCTTACTCAATTCGGTTATTACTTGATATGATTCAAAACAATTAGATCTTTAGCAACCACAATACATCATTTACACACACAAAGAAAAAAGAAATACATATAAAAAAAACCTCAGAAGAACAGCATTACACACAGTTATGATGCCAACTCAAAAATTTTTAACTTACATTCATATAACGATAGTTCCATATGCTTGGCTTTACATAGGCATCTATTTCTTTGGTGTCTTCACTGTCAATGCAACTGAGATTTACTGATAAAGCACTCTGATGTATAATTTCCTCTCAACAAATTCATTTTAAACCTCGAATGTAGTGTGTTTGAAAGAGTGCTTACATCTTCAGTCCTTTCCAGCAGAGTCCATGGCTCAAAATGCATTTTTCACACCTTTACATATTTATCCACGTATCCCTGCACGCACAGAGAAGTTGAAAAAATATATCAATTCGTGGAGACTTCTATGAAATAAGCATCACAAACAACTTTGGAGCTGGGAAATTTCATCTACTAGAGAACTTGGATCATTGACTCACTTTTAAGTAGTTTTAAAATTAACTCTTATCTTACTGTCAAAATATATAATTAACTTTGAATTTTCAAATTTAATTATTCACGCATAAGTAAACTAGCTTAACCAGACATGTTCAAATTTCTTACAAAAACAAAACTTAGCTGCTCCAGAAAAAGGATAATTCAGTAAGAGAAGAATAAGAGTATCTTGCCTTGAAAAAATAAGCCACAAGTAATCCAGAGAAGCGGTAGAAAGCAATACAACTATGATAAAGTGCAAAACTAGCAGTAATTGTTGACAATATTGATGAGGTACATCAAAAACTTTCAGATGCCAAAAAGAAAATGCACAAAGATCCTTCTTTAATTCAGAACAAATGGAAGTCGGAAAATAAGAGTATATTTGGCCAAGTTTAAAAAGGATTTACTTCAAGTAACTTTCAACTCCAAACGCGTTTGGATAACTTACCCTTTTTTAGTTAAAAAAAAGTTACCTTTTTAAAGTAACACTTCCGTTAAGGTCAAAGTAAGTAATTTATTTATTTGCCACTTACACAAGAAAAATATATATTTTGAAACTTATTTAAGTAAACCTTTTAAGCTTAGCCAAACAAGCTTTACTGAAAAGAAGGCATACCATCACAAGCTTGGTCAATTTTCCTTGCGAGGAATCAATATAGTGGTTTATTTTTGCCTGGGACTTTGGTATTCTGTGGCTCTTCATAGCTCCCGACACTTTATCAACTGTTTTCTTAACAATAGTCTTAAATGCCTCCTTGCTCATATTACCCTGGCGCCATGATGGCTTTAAAACCTCCTTCACAAAATTGGCAATGGAAATCTTGAAAAGTTTCATTGATCTTGAATCCTTCCCCTTCTTTTTCCCAGATGTCTTGATCTGATCAATCTCCATTTCTCCGGTGGCCATTTCTGCTGCATCATTTGAATTGCTTGGACTTCCATTTTCAACAGCCCCCACCTCTGCATCTGCTGTCTCCCCAAATTCATCATTTTCTACTGATGCATCAACAGAGACGGCTTCAACTCCTTTCTTCTTATTGCTCTCTTCCACATCCAATGCCTTACTAGATCCGCTAAAAGTCGGCATAATGTTGGAACCAACAGTTGTTTCATGTTTCTGAAGGTGATCAGATTTTTTTAATGAATTTAAAGATGGTTCAATGCTGTCAAATAGTGGATCATACTGATCACCACCTGGCCTAGGTAAAATACTCGGAGTTGCCTGGGCAGAAAAAGAAAGTGTGGAAAACATATTTCTCGAGCTAAGATTTCCAAACTGAGCACCATATTGGTCTTGTTCTTGATACAAAAGATTTGAACTGAACTTGGAGCTTAGTGGCTGGTCAAAAGTCGATGTGCATGGGATGAAATGTCTTGGAATTCTAGATCCTACGAAGTCAGGCACAGAAGAAGGCTGATTCTGCTCAAGAAAATCTGGTGTTACTTTCGATGTGGAAGATATAAACTTTCCACCAGGTTCACCAAGATGTCCAGAAGCACCATCAGTAGCAGGGTATTGCAGTCCATAGGATGGCTGTTTCGAGAACGGAAGACTATGAGAACTACTTTTTGGAGGCGGATTTTCACCATGGAAAGCTTGTGGCGACTGCATTGAGAAAGGAATAGGTTGAGAAAATGGATTTACGGGATATACACCCTGTGCTGGATGTCCAGAAAAGCGATCTTCTGCCATGGCATTAGGGCCTCCATGTGGCTGATTCATTAGATTACTTACATGCAAATTCCTTGATCTGAAGTCATCAGTGTGATGTGACACTTGATCAGGTTCCCGCACTGAAGAGTATGTCTGATGCTGACCAATCTGAGAACTGGTTAATTCAGTTAAGTAGGGCCTCATAGATGCGTGGCTAGAATAATCATTCCTTCGCGGAAGTAGAGACTGTTGAATTCGATGTGAAGGAGCCCCGCCTTCTCCTATTGTTGAGTCATTGACAAATGGCATATGTGGTGGCACAAGAAGTGAGCTTGATGAGGAAGTTGATGGTACAGGGAAATGTAACTGTTGGTGAGGGATGGGAGCTTGATAAGAAGGATAATTATCATGTTTTGAATGAAACTCTGTAATAGGTGGCATGAAGTTGTAATCTTGGGAAATCTGTTGAGCAGATGAGGCACTGGTAACCTGGGAGAGTGAGGGCAAGGGAGGGGGTAATTGAGAAGGATGATGAACAGTAGGTGGAGACAATTCCTTGCAGTCCAGAGACTGAGATAGAACCTCTTCGGTTGAATATGTTTTAGTCACAGGACTTCCAACAGAATGTAACTCATTCCTAAAATCCTGTTTTAGAGGCTGTCTTGGACCTGAAGAAGATTCTGGGATTAAATTATTGTCCATTAGCTGAGGTTTTTGATCAGCAGTTTGAAGGCCCTTATCAAGATTGCCTCCTGCAGAATGTTGAATCAAAGAATTTTCATTGCCAGAAGGCATGTCACGAGCAGAGTGACCAGATAGATCTCGGGCTGAAGCATCAGTCACAAAATGAGTAGGAGGTACTGCATAGTTTATACCAGTGACATGGTTGGTAGGATCAACTGGCGGTTCTTTTACAACTCCCCCTTCTTGTAAACCAGGCATATCTTGAAAAAGTTTTATCCCATTACCCTTCACTTCTTTGTGCTCGTCAACTGATTTTTCTAAAGAGGTTCTAATCTCTTTAACAAAATCAGAATTCTTTGAAGTAGGCGGATAATCTTGATTCTTCACTTTGCCCCTATTATATCTGAATCTATCACTCTTGTCTGACTCGTGGTGTGAATACCGACAGGAAGCTCCACGATAACATTTGCCTCGAAGAAAGTCAAAGCAATCTGGAAGTTGACCCTTCTCTCGTCTCAATTTGTATCCACCAAGATCGTTGCCACGCCTTAAACCAGGTGATCTACTCCTACTCCTCTGTCTCTTGGGAGACGAGCTGAAAATGAATCAGCCAAAAATATGAAATTTCCACAATCAAACTTAGATATTGCATAAAGGAGTGTAAATTTAAAGAAAAATCAGCTAGATGTCTAACTCAAACCTGCGAGATCGGTCACGCCTCTCAATTCTTCTCCTTGGACTTCTCCTCCTCCTATCATTAGGTGAGTGACTTCTGCTTCGGTTTCTGCCTCTTCTTGAATGTCTCCGAGTATAACGTGGCGAATCACTAATGTCACTGTCACTATCCCCTTCTCTGACCAATCTCCCAAACTCGTCGACATTCAATTTAGTTGCACTACTCTTTATATCAGCCTTCCGCGGACTACCACTCTCAAGACCAGCATCAACATCTAAATTGATCGAAGAATCCTTTGGTTGGAGAATCTCGCCAGAATAACCATCCTTAACAGATTTTTGATTTCCATAGCTTCTATCAGTAGATCCCTTAGCTTTTCCAGTAGTATCAGCCTCTGGGAGACTACGGAAACTGAGATTAGACCCAAAATTACACCCCTTATCAATATCAGAACTAGTAAATTCAATGTTGACAGATGGAGAGGTTGCCACAGGAAATCCTTTGTGATTTTCGCCCTCGTTTTCCACGCTATCATCAGATGCATAGCCCTGTAAAAGTCTAAAAGGACTGGCACCTCCACCGATCTGACCTGAAAGCCTCTCAGAACCACCTCCTGCTGAAGCCACTGGTGCAATGGGTTGGCTGAAGTTTTCAAGGGAGGAAGAAGATTTCTTTACATTGACATCAAGCTTCTCAGAACCACCTTCTGCAGAAGCCACTGGTGCAATAGGTTGGCTGAAGTTTCCAAGGGAGGAAGAAGATTTCTTTACATTAACATCCAAGGGACATTCAGAATCTCCATTTGGGGTCATGCCTGAATCGACACCTCCAGAAGACTTCCTAGTAACAGAAAGATTGTGATCTGATAAGATTCCAGATCCTGCAGATACAAACCCAAGGTTGAATAGTAATAACTTTGCAACAAAGATACTAAAAGCATGTCTAGGAAGTGTTTATATATGGTTCAAATTATACATAGATAAAAAAGAGTGGTGGGCAAGTGGAGAGTACTTGTGGGTCCCTCGAAATGTTTGGACAAAAAGTGGCTTGAGTGTTCATAAACATGACGCAAACATTTAATAAAATTCAGAGCTAGTTGCAGAGCAAATCCATTGACACAGAATCAAAAGAAACACTTGACTATCAATAGATTATCTAGTAAATTACAAGTAACTGTCATGACAAGTTGCATTTCTTCTATTTAAATAAAGTCAGCACTCTAGTATTTATAACTCAAAAATGTTAATCTCTAGAGATAACTATGTTGTAAAATTAACATTCCTAGGGCCCAATAATTATTACTGAACTTTGGGAAAATCTTTTATAGCACGAGTAGTTAGGAAGAAAAAAAGAACTTCAGGTATTCAATAGTGCAGTGCTTCAAATTTATAAGTCCATGGATTAATAAGAGAAATAGATACAGTCAACTCAACTCTATAAAGTCCACCATAATTGGGTTCGCTAGACAGATCATCCTTTTCAAATCAACTCTATAAAGAGCCCTCCCAAGTTAAATCACAAAGGTTCAAATACTTTTTATTCTAATGCTAAGTAAACTTAGGACAACCCATGCCTCTAGAATTAAATGAGTTGAGATGGGAAAAAAAAAAATGTGTATGTCAAACTGAATGCATCTACTCTGTTGAAAATACACCGTTAAGAAAATCCACTCCAAGGGTAGAAATCTAACTAGAAGAAACAGAAAAAACCTACCCCCAAGTACGTAATGATAGCTAGATGTAGGACAGTTAGATCTCAAGTGCAATACATTTACTTGCAAAGTACCCAGGATAGGGTATCAGGTTATGCCAGGTCTGATTACTTGTGGAGTCCATTAATACAAGCAAAAGAATATTTAAGAAAAGAGCAACTCAAAAGTTGCCCAGGACATGAGCAGTCAATAGAGCAATTTTGTCTATATTTTTTAAAATGATCTGTTTATGTAGTTTCACTATTAGGCCCCTGTTTGGTACATATTAAAATTTTCATTCTCATTCTTCTACTCATTTTCAACCACACATTCTTCAATAAAATAATATTTTCCATCACTCCTTCTTTTTTAACCACACATTCTCCATCAATTTACTATTCCAAAATACATTCTTTCAAAATAATGTGGCTCAAACACACCCTAGATATTAAATAGTCTAGGTACTATGTTGTTTCTAAAAGATCCCATTAATAGCATGTTTGGCTAAGCTTAAAGGTGCTAAAAAGCACCCTTTTTTTTACAGCATCACCTCTCATACCGTCAAAAAAAGTGCTTATAAGCAATTCTTTTAAGCTTAGCCAAACATGCTCTAAGAGTACTTACGGAATTTGTTAAGCTGTCAGAGGGGATTAGTCATTCTTGGCAACTGAATTTTGATATTTGGGACGAGTATTCAGATTGAGGAACATGTGAAAAAAGTTCGTCTTGGCCAAACTACTTGGGAACTAAGACTCTTGGACCTCAAGTTTCGTCATGCTTAATCCGCACCATGCACAGTTGAGCCCACTAGGTCCTTCAGAAAACGACGTAGGATTTCGCATTTTGTAGGGTGGCATGGTGCCCAGATTAATTTGGAGCCTGAAAAGTGTCAAATACCAAGAGTACTGTTGTCCCAAAGGAGAAGAGGGCAGGGGAGTGGGTGTGGAAATATATTCCTAGGATTTTGCCTAGTAAAAAGCATCATCGCTTTAGGAACCCCAAATATAATGTGGTGTGTGGGTGTGGAAGCAACAGATGTAATCAAAGCTACAAAAAATAGATTCTGGGTGGGGGGAGAGAGACAAAGGATGTCACAAATACAATAAATTTCATAAAAGAATGCCAAGAACAAAGAAGGCAATCACATAAGTGGAAGAGTCCACTTCATCAAGGTGGAAGAAAACATCAGGAACAGTTATTTACCAATTTTTTGCTCCTGCGATATTGAGGATCCAGGGCAACACAAGTTTCCTTCTGTAGCATTGTTGGGAAATCTATCTCCTCCAGTGTGCTGCCTCACTTGTAACTGCTCTTTTACATCAACTTCATTAGATAATGAAGAAGATTCACAATTCAAAATATTCGGCGAGTAGTTCTTTAGCTGTTCATCAGGCTGAGTGATATCATCTAGAATCACCACAAAACCAAGTATTCAGCATTCCATAGATAGGACACTGGTATTATCCAGTGTTAGTTACATAGTCATGTACTGGAAATAGAAAACGGCTGAGAGTAAAATTAACATTTAGCTCACAACTTATGCATATTTAGTGAATAAGTTAAAAGAAGTGCTTACTCATCAAGCTTGAGCATCAAGAACAAGATAAGTGAGTAATCAACAAAAACAAGAAACCGATTCTTATTCTCAGTAACTCTGGGGTGGGCTAGAAGAATAAACACCAGTTGTGGACTAAATTCAGTCAAGCTCACAGTAAAATATTTATCTCAAGTTCATAGTCATCCTAAATTAAAAATAAAAACCTTTCATACAAATTTGGACCGAAATATCTAAAGCGGGCCATTCAACAAATAACAACAAACTAAGTTTTATTCCTATTAATTTGGAATAGGCTACATAAATCATTCTTCACCATTTTGCTCTATCTATTACAAGATCCACTAAGAGATCTAAAACAATGAGATCATTAGCAGCTACAACAGGTCATTTTAATTTTGGTCTATTCTTCCTCTTCTAACTTGATCTATTGATACCCCAACACTCTAGGAACAGGTAAATGTTTAGGTATATGAAAAACATGACCAACCACCTAGGTCGTACAACCTTAAATTTATCCTCAATTGATGCCGCCTCCACTTGACAGCATGTATTCTCATTTCTTATCTTGTCCATTTGAGTATGGATGCAAACATAGCATTCCATTTTCACTTCATTCATCGTTTGGAGATCTTGGCCTTTACCATCCAACAATCAGGAAACAACCATATACAAAGACTAAATACTGTTCTGGCTAGAAAAAATTGACAATGGATTTAGTTGACGCGAAATATAGAATTCACACAAAACTACTTGGTTTAAGCATAAGAGCAGGAATGAAGACTACATCACATCTCCACTAGGATAAGACCAGAGTCTGCTGACAAATTCAGAGTTGTTTCAGTAATTACATTGCAAACTCATATAATGGCAACACTGAAATAGCATCAATGAGAAAAAAATTAAAATAGACTCCTTACATTATGTGTAATGTAGTAATTCTCTTTTTCAATTGGGTAATGTATATCCATGTCACAATCTAGAGGCTAGTACTATAAGATAAATAGGAGGTCAAATTAAAGCTATCTCTTGTAGCATTTGTGATGAGTGTTATTCAATGTTCAAATGGTAA
>CAIGRB010147493.1:117312-133044 GCA_903798255.1 Fraxinus quadrangulata
AAAAAAAAAAAATCATAGTAGTCTCGAGTTAAAATTCTGCTAATTTTTTTATGTATTCTAGCGTTTTTTTTTTTTTTTCATTTTTTTCCCCCTACTATTCTTACATCTTGCATTAAAATATATCAAAAAAATAACGATGTCCTAGTAAAACAACCAAAAAAGTCACATGATTACATACGTCATTAATTGCTCTATATTTGCATTGATTATTCTTCAATTAGTAAATGAATTTTTTATAGGTTTGAAAAAGAAGTTGACCTTAACCCCCGTTTGTTTCTCATTTTCTGTGCAAAAGTAGAAAAAATGTGACCATTACTTTTAAAAAGTAACCGTTGTCATTGAAAATATGTGAGGAGCAAGTCAAATATTGCGGCTGAGTGGGGTCCACTAACAGTTGAATTTCTTCTACAAATGAGAAATTAATTAGAAACAAACAGAGCGTTAGATTAAGAAATGATAGTCAAATAAAACATTATAAACAAATAGCCCGACCAAGACTTCGGTCACTTTTTGTATTTTCTATCAAAATAACTAGAAGAAGAATAAATACCGTTTAAGCGTCTAAGATGAATCTCCTTAGCACATCCTTGTCTGAATTTGATACGAAGCAAGTTTTTCTTCTTAATGTTTGAGGCCCAACATAGCTTGCAGGTTGAATCGAGTCCATACGAAATAACACCAAGCAATGCCTTTGAAAATGATTTGGCAACTAATGGTATCTAGTACACGATAAATAAGTGGCATTAATTGGTCCATATATATTTTTTGTTTCTTTTGATTAGGAAAGTGAATTATTTATGTGTTTTTGTTAGCACAAATTAAGAAAAGATAATCAAATAAAGCATTATAAAGAAATAACCAAACAGTGAGGCTTGGTCCCGTTTTGAATTTTCTACAAAAATAACTAGGAAGGGAAAATATCATTCAGATTTCAAAGACAAATCCAGGACGAATGCACATTTTTCTTCCTAAAATGTGAGGCACAACATGACCGTTAGGTTGAAGCCCAGCCACCAATTTTTAATTTTATTTAATTTCATCTATTTATTTTTTACTTTTGGCAAAGAATATGTATACAAGAGTGGAAATCCATGCACCATGGCTACGTTTACTCCTCTATTAACAACTAATAATCTCGTTTTTTGTCATTTCAAAAAACAAAAAAAGAATTAATAGCTAGTAACGCCCTTTGAAATAGTATTTAATACACGTACTATCGACATATTTTGTTGCATAAGACACAAGACAAAAATAATTGTGCGATTATCTGCTTTCAGATATACGTAAGCAAATCATTATCCTATTCAATTTTACATATTTGAAAAAGAAATATTTCTTCAATACCCATTTTATATTTTCTATCAGAATAGTTAGGAGGAAATATTGATTAGATATTAAAGATAAATCCTCGTAAGCATGATCTTGTCAGACCTGATAAGATGCACATAATATTCAATAAGTTTTACCAAACACGCGATGATGGAATGATTGTCATGTTCGAGTTCATATTACTAGTCGAATGGGAAAAGAGTATTGTGATGTAATTTATAATTTATCTTGTACTTTCGTAACAAAATATTTAGTAAATCTTACCAAACATGAGTAATCCATTGTAGGGGAGAACTTAACGTCATATTTGCACATTAAAGAAATATCTGACTTTGTAGATTTGATAAGATTAGACAATGCATTAAGTAATATTCAGTAGTCTTACCAATCACGTGATAACGAAATGACCGTCGTGTTAAATGCACAACATTAGACGTATAGGAAAAGAGTGATACCATAAATTTTGTGATCAACCGACTAACCAATCGATAACTAACTAACTATTTTAACTATTAACTAATATAACATCCCAACTAACAACAATCGTGTGCAAGCTCTAACTCAACTAATCCAGTTCCAGCTCCTGCTTCAGCTTGTGCTCCCAACTCTAGCTTCAATTACTTCAGTTTCAACTTCAGAGTGTGCTTTGCTCTAATAGAATATAATGACATATTTGTCCGTAGTAGCTAATAAGATTATACAACTTGTTAAGTAAAGTTCAATACGTCTTAATAAACTTGCGATACCAGAATGATGGTTGCGATAAATTGCAAAATACTCGATAAACTCTCAAATTTAATCATAATAAAAAAATAGATTAAGAATTTAACCAAGGTTGCTAATTCTTCTTAGAGTTCGTTTGGTATGACTTTTGTTTTTGCTGTCTATAGAATAGTTTTTCGAGAAAATTATTTTAATTTTTGTTTGAAAACTAATTTAAAAGAGGTTCATGTTCTGAAAGTGTTTTTAGATGAGAATACATTGGACCAACTTCCTTTAAATCTCTTTTAACTCGAAGTAGCATTTTTTTTTAAATTACCGTTTGACATAACTTCTATTTTTTGTTTTGCTTCATGTACAAGAGTTTTTGGAGGAAGTTACTTTAATTTTTTGTTGAAAACTAATATTTAATAGAGTTTTTTTTTTTTTTTTAAATTTCAGAAGTGCTTATTAGGAAGTCACATTTGAACAACTTTTTTAAAATATCTTCTAACTAGAAGAAACACTTTCACAAAATTAATAAAACAAATTCAAAAACATTTTTTGGATCTTAAAAGCTAATTTTGACTTTTCAAAATTCATATCAAACGAGCCCTAATCAAATCAGTTCAAAAGCAATTTTTGAATCTCAAAACTCCTTTTCACTTCCTCGATGCCATGCCAAATTGCTCTTAATCCTCCCCTATATAAATGCTTCCACACACCCCTCGTCTCTTCACTTCCCTCAACTTACACTCTCTATTTCACTCTCTAAACTGCCAAATAACTACGAAAAAAAACTCCCAATTTGCAGCCATTAAACCTCTGATACGAACTGAGAATTTTTGAAAATGGCGTCTGATTACAGTTTTCTACTTGTTCCATCAACTGGTTATTCCTCAACCAGATTGAGCTTTGAGGCTTTGATGTGTTTTCTTGTGTTTCTTGCTCTGTTTGCCTTCTGGTTGACCCCTGGTGGACTTGCATGGGCGATTTCGAGGGTCCGAGCTCGAGCCAGAGCAGCCATTCCGGGCCCCTCTGGTCTGCCGGTTCTGGGATTGGTTTTCGCCTTCACTGGCTCTCTTACTCATCGAGTTCTGTCGAAGATTGCTCTGAGGTTTAAGGCTACTCGTTTAATGGCTTTCTCTGTTGGGTTCACACGTTTCATCATCTCAAGCCATACTGAGACAGCCAAGGAGATTTTGAACAGTTCTGCCTTTGCTGATAGGCCTGTTAAAGAGTCTGCCTATGAGCTTCTGTTCCACAGAGCAATGGGTTTTGCTCCATATGGAATGTACTGGAGAAATTTGAGGAGAATTTCAGCCACCCATTTGTTTTGTCCCAAGAGAATAGCCTGTTTTGGTAACATCAGGAATGAAATCGGCCTCAAAATGGTGAACCAAATCGAGCTTTCCATGGAGAAAAATAACCATGTCGAGGTAAAAAAGACTCTTCATTTTGGGTCCTTAAACAATGTGATGATGACTGTTTTTGGAAAGTGCTATGAATTCAACTCTGGAAATGGTCAAGATGGAGCCTTGCTCGAGAGTTTAGTGAGTGAAGGCTATGAATTGCTTGGGAAATTCAACTGGACCGATCATTTTCCTATTCTTGGCTGGCTTGATTTGCAAGGACTGAGAAAAAGATGCAGAAATTTAGTAGCTAAAGTTAACATCTTTGTAGGGAATATCATTGAAGAACACAGATTGAAGAGGACAGAAAATAGAAGTTTAGCAGATTCCGATGATTTTGTTCACGTTTTGCTTGATTTGGAGAAGGAAAACATGCTGTCTGATTCAGACATGGTTGCTGTTCTTTGGGTATTTTTTTTTCGACTTTATGTTTTTACATGAATGCATGCGTTCGTATAATTTTTAGTGCTCGTATGCGATATCTTAAAAAGTGGTTAAAAAGTTTGGTCAGAGTCAACATTCAGTTTTAATCATGTATTTCGTGTGACCTCACCTTTTTAATTCAATCACACATCTCATCAAATTTTATGAAAATTTGTTAAAATTTTATAAAAAGCTTTGTCATCCCCATCTCATGTTGTGTCTTGATTATTTAGTTGAGCTTACTAATTAAGCATGAATATTTCTTTTATTATAGGAAATGATTTTCAGAGGGACTGATACTGTGGCCATTCTTTTGGAATGGATACTGGCTAGAATGGTCCTTCATCCTGATATTCAAGCCAAGGCTCAATTTGAACTTGATACTATTGTTGGGACTAATAGAACAGTGACTGATTCTGATCTCCCTAAACTGCCCTATCTTCTAGCTATTGTGAAGGAAACCCTCAGGGTGCACCCTCCTGGTCCCCTCCTCTCATGGGCCCGTCTTGCTATTCACGATACTTATGTGGGACACCACTTCGTCCCAGCTGGCACTACGGCCATGGTTAATATGTGGGCCATAACGCACGACAAAAAGGTCTGGTCCGAGCCTAATGCTTTTCGCCCCCAAAGATTTCTTGATGAGGATTTTTCCATCATGGGGACTGATCTTAGGTTGGCACCTTTTGGTTCCGGGAGGAGGGTTTGCCCCGGTAAGACGATGGGCCTTTCTACTGTCCATCTCTGGCTAGCACAATTGCTTCAGAAGTTCCGGTGGGTGGCTTCGGATAATGGAGTCGACTTAGCCGAATGCCTCAACTTGTCATTGGAAATGAAGCAGCCATTGGTGTGCAAAGCTATTCCTAGGAGTTCCTGAAGGAAGTGTGCAGTCGTCAAATGTTTTGGTGGACTGGTGTGTTATCAATTAGTTTGCCCTGATTGGCAGTTATTTATACTCTATTAAGATTACAAAAAATCCCAAAAAAACAGGAAAAAAAATTTATGGGCTTTTGCTGTGTTAACAAGAAAATTAACCTTTGGTATGTTTTTGTTTTGGGGTTTGTGGTGAATCTGTCTGGTTAGAAGTTTCGTGCACTGAACACAGCTTTTCTTGAATGGAAATCAATGCAATATTAATATCTTGTATATTCTTAAATTTTCACTTTCAGTGTCCATTTAAAGTTTTTGACAAATACAATTTATGCATAATTTTGGTTTTTTTCGTTTATTCGATAAAATTGGAACGATATACAAAAGATAATGAGGTGAAGAAACATAGGCGCGCAATTTAATAAAAAAATTTCTAGTTTTTGCCCGGATTTGTACAAACCGCGTTCTTGCGAAAATAACAAATATGCAATGTTTGGGAAGATTTTTAACATTTGAAACCGAATGGAAAACAACTATTTTAGTAGAAACTTAAAACCATATTAATTCTATTTCTATTGGCCAAGCTAATTACATTTACTTTAATATTGTCAATGGATTGAAATTTTTACTTTTAATTTGAGCAACTTTATAACCTTTTATATCCAAATTGTGCTGCATGCACATGCAATTTTAAGGTACAATTCCTTTTTAAAAATAGTAGAAAACTTTGGCCGGTTGTTTTCATCGTTTTAAATCCGTTTTCTATTTTTGATTTTTCAAAACAGTAAAAACGTGTTCTTTACTATTTTCAAAAACGCATTTTTGAAAACAAATTAAAAATTTACAAAAAAAATCCAAAACGACAAATTGTCATTTGAGTGTTTTCAATTATAATCAAGCCAAAATTTTCAAAACGCATTTTGGGTGTTTTCAAAATAATTTTGTCAAAATGCCGAAAATAATACATTTTCAACAATCTCAAAATGGACATTCAAAACACAAAACTCAAAATGAATTTAAAATTCAAAATACAAAACTGAAATACAAAGATAACAACCCCTAAATTTTAGCCCAGTTTGATGGCCATTCTCTAAAAAAGAAGAAGAAGAGTTTTGAACAGTATTTTAGGAGAACGTATGGTTAAAAGGTAGGAAATATTTTATTGTGTGAATGCGTAATTGAAAATGATCTTATAGAAGAATTAAAAATAACGGGAATCAAACCGGGCTTATTTTAGACTACCATTGTACAAAATCTTCTCTTTTCTCTTCAAAGTTCAAACCATATAATTGTTCCTTTTCCTTTAAACACATATGGGGACAAAAGATTCATCAAGCTGGAGGAATACATGAAGAAGCATTGATTATTGACCTAACAAATCACAATCAAATCAAATCAAATCACAATTAAGAAACCATGAGTATATCAACTTTTATTTCCTAATTTCTCCACATGTAATTTACGAGCCCTTTATTATTCAGAATTATTTACATTTCTTTTTGCCCTTCTTTTTACTCTCTCTTTATTCTTTCACATATACTTTGTTCTCTATTCCCCTCGTCCATTTTTGAATGGTAGAAATAAAGCAAACTAAGATTCTCTTTTAGGAACATGGATTATTTAAGATAGAGATTTTTAAATTTTTACTTTTTTTATTATTACAATGTAGAGCTTGGCTTGATTGAGGAATAAGAACCTAAGTCCAACAATGATATGGCTTTTGTTGGGATGCAAATCCTTTTACAAGAATATTTAATTAAGAGTTATACATGAAAGAAAAAGCCTCTCTCCTTTTATTCACCAGCATTGGCATTTGAATATCCCTAAATTTTCAATTCCCAATGCAACTTGCTTTGCCTAATCTTTTTCTCAATCACCTCATCTTTATTGATATACTTTTTCCAAGTTCTATATATTACTAGCATGTTTCAAACTTAGACTAGAGAAGGGTAAATAATATTCATAAAAAAAAAAAAGTTATTCGTTTTCATTGTACTGTACGAGAACTAAAAATGTTTTACG
This sequence comes from Fraxinus quadrangulata, assembly GCA_903798255.1. Taxonomy (NCBI): domain Eukaryota; kingdom Viridiplantae; phylum Streptophyta; class Magnoliopsida; order Lamiales; family Oleaceae; genus Fraxinus; species Fraxinus quadrangulata. Next base: position 124,068 of record CAIGRB010147493.1, read on the forward strand.
CGTTTTCATGTACTTTGATGGTTTATGAATTGGGCAGACAATGAAAAACCTTCAATTCTGTCCCATAATGATTTGTTTGCAAACAAGAATGTGAATATGTCATCCAAGAGGCATTGATGAGATATTTAAAATTAACAACAATTATTTAGGAACATATTTCTTGGGTACTATATTAAAATGGGAATATAAATTAAATAACGAGAGTACCCCAAATTTTAAAGATAAACCTGATTCGTGTGTACAAGATTGATCGTGCTAACAAAGATATCAAGCCATTCTATCTATTCTCCTTCATAACTCGGAGGTCACTATGCTGCAAACATACTTACCATTGGAGAGGAATAGAATTACAAAGTCATAGAGTGAGAATCCATATTTATTTTCATTCATAGCTACAAGTTAAGCATTCACGGATTTTCGTATTAGGGAAAATGATATAGAGGAGATTATGGGTTCCTTTAGAGTCATCGACTTATTCTTATCTGGCACATGGTGAGAGCGTGACTCCTCCCATTTCAGAAAAATGAAAAAGCTTGCAAAAGAACTAACAATCATCAAATGGGCATCTTTTATATTCCATTGAAGATGTGTGAATTGGCAAGGGAATGTAATGAAATGGACCAAAAAGAGATATTATTCCATTGAAGACCAATAGGGTTTTTTGTACTATACTTCTTTTTTCCCCTTTATAAATTCCAACAATGCCACTGATTTCGAATATAACTACCCTATCTTTAAGCTTGTGGCTAATAACTCCAAATTCTCATAGAAGCAGCAGCAAAAAGAAAGAGAGGGGAAAAAAAAAGGGATTTATGATGGTAATGAAATGCAAACTAAAAGTAAATAAAAATACAACAGAATTCAAATCTTGCATGCTTACATATTTGTACAATACTAAAAAAAATGAGCACTAAGATTTATATTATGTATTCATTAAACGAACTAAATAATTGCAATTCGATGTTTAAATTGGACTGTACATGCTCAAAAGTATAAATTTAGAAAAAGATACTATAATTTTGTCCATTATATTGTAAAATGGTTTTTGATTGCTACTTAATATCCGCAATTGGTCTGAAAAAAGTATCTAAAAATATCATATTTAGATATTTGTACCTTGTAAAAGGGAGGTCTATCCCCACTATCAGGTTTTTTTCGAAAAACTCTATTTATTCTGGTGTGGATGGTAGGCATGCCTATATTCCTTGGTTCCCGTACAAAAGTTAATAATATACCTCTTCTACGAATAGCTTGTAATGTTGTGTCTCTTCCAAGACCGGAACCTGTTTTCATGACTTGTATTCGTTGCATACCTTGTCGATATTGCATATAACGAAGTGTCAACATTAGAGTGAATATATTTGAACTTGTTAGTCTAGCGTCTCAGCATTGATTTTTATTTTTATTTTTTTTACAACCAATATCACATCTATTCAATTTCGATTCAACTCTTCAACCTTTTTCCTTTTTCGAATCAATATCGAAACTAATACGAGTTGGCATGAATAATTCATTTGAGGGCTCATGAAAAATTAATTTTTCGAACATAAAATCTCTCTCTAAATGGAATAAAGTTGGCAATCTCTAAACTTGTATCCAAGAATCAGAATTAAACAAAAGGGTTCAAATCAAAGATTTCATGAAATATATATATTTACATACATACAATAATAATTATAAATGTGTGAAGGTGACAAGCACAATAGTAATCATGGAGTAGGCGGCTGCCATCATTACACCCTAATTTTGCCCACAGCTTGCACATAAACAATCTTAAAAAGGTTTATAGCCTTTTAAAATGAATCATATATACCCACTGCACAAAGAATAATTCTACATAATACTAGTGGTACTAGATCATCAGTTTATATTACATTATATATTATATTCAATTAAATGTGAAATTATATTATTTGTTTAATTGCATATTTTATTTAATGATACTTAGTGTCACATACATCAGTATTATAACACCAATGATGCTAAATATCATTACTTCTACATAAAAGCACATCCAAAAGGTTACACAATATTAGATAAGATTGGACACTATAAATCGACATATTTAGTTAGTTGAGTTAAGTAGTACATTGCAATATTAAAAAGAAAAATAAGCTAAAATCTTGTCCATTTTACTATTGAGTGCAATCTAATACGTAGTTTGAAACATCCTCTATATTGAAATAGAATGTCTGGTACACATTATTAAACAAGATTGGACTTTGATAAGGTGCATAGACAACACTTCGCAATATTAAGAAGAATGGAAAATAAATTAAAATCTTGTTTATTTTAGTGTTTAGTACATTTTAATAATCTACCAAATGCCCACTGTATGGATATGTAGATCTCACGTTCAGTACACATCATTAGATAAGGCTGACTATACATACAAATTGATATATTTGGTAAAATATATTAAACGGTAGTGCACAATAAGGATAGAGATTGTACAATCTAATTCGTTAATTCCAAACATCCACTATATGTACAACTCACCTTACAAAAAGGACATAGGGTTCTACAAAGGACTAAAAAAGAATAAGGACCAAGTAGATTATTGATGAAGGTTACAAATAATTGGGACAGTGATGTTGATTAGGATACTCCTTGCTCTAGCTTCAATATGCTATTCTAACAAAGGAAAAAAAAGCTAGCTAACTTTTGTTGTATGGATGCTAAAGCATATGTTCTAAATGAAAACATTCAAAAACAAATGATGTTTTGTCCCCAAAATTATATCTAGATTCTTAGTAGCCCCCTAAAAAATGCTCCTCCCACCATTGCTTACTCATGATGGTAAACGCGAGTAGATACAAATGCAACGAATTCAATCTGTATTCTCAATAAATTTGAGACCAATTATATAAAATTTGCAATTTGATGTACTGCATTGTTAGTAGATTGTACCAACAAAATGTGTTAATAGATTTATTTTATAACGAGTCATTCAAACTTGGAACCAACTGCAAAGAGAAACATAGTCGAAGTTCATGATTGCGTGCATATATACCGAAGTATATGGTTTGCTTTCACTCATGAAACAATAATTGCTTCCCAAATGTATTCATTGCAGTCAGCTGCCAAAAAAATATATGCCAGTACCAAAAGATCATCATGATGAACTAATTAATTGAACACAGGGATTTGGAACCTAATGACTGCATCCTAACCCTAATTGTGATGATATATAGCCTAAAACACAGTGATTTGATTTAATCATGTTGTCATTATCATTATAAATGAGCAAATTGTAGCGTGATGCTTATAAATTCATGACTCATTATGTCACGCGTGCTGATCAATAGTTTCATAAATTACATACTACTAAACCAATTGGTAAAATTCAATTATTTTGCTAAAAATATTTCTTTCTCCTCTACAGTTAGACAATTTATAAATGCAAGAGTTAATTAATGACCATATAAGCAACTTTGAAAAACAAGAAATGATATATTCTTATCAAACACTGAAGACTTGGAATGAATCAAGCACAGTTTTCAATCTATCATTTCCTCAACTCGTAAAAATTTCCTGCAACCACATTTAACTCCAAGTTAAATGTATGGTGCATATTCGTTATGTAGTATTGAATAGGACTTGACAGAACAATTAAGAAGGTTTTGACTTATTTTTCTTTCTTATACCTTCCAATACAATAGAGTCATTCCTCTTCCTAATCCACACAAGAATGCATTCGGGAATTAGCGGTTCCGTATGAAATGTTCCACGATAAATTAGCATCTAATTAGTAATCCTTGGCACAATGAAGAACAGTAGAAGAATATAAATATGATTAACAGTCATTTCGAGCCATGATATGAATAATCTTCTTGTTGGGGATATAGTAAAGTTTGTTTTGAAAGTAGATAACAATAGGCTGAGTTAACAACGCAGAAATGAAGTTACACAAAGTAACAAACAGTAAAAATGAAGAAGAAGAAAGGGATAAAATGATCCGAGGCAAGTGAAAAAACTCACAAATTTACCTCACAACAATGCTAACGGAGTAACGACAATTGTTTCTCAAGATACAACGAATTACTTTCTTATAGTAGAAGCACTTCAAACTGTAAGACAATAACGAACTCGAACTGATTATTCTTTTTACAAGAAGATGTTTTTGGAATGATTTTTGGAGAGTTTTTACAAGAGTTTTGATATAATGCTCAATGAAAATGATATGGAATGCATAATAAACGTCCAAAGTGTCATTTTTATAGAAGATGAGAGGTTGTTAGTGAAGTTTCACGTCACAAACTTAGCATCCTTCACGAAGGGAAGCATCCCTTGTTGTCGCTAGTCTCTCGCTTGAACGATAGTGATACTTGTTCATTAGCAACTCTGTTGCCCGCTTGTCACTCTACTGTCGCTGAAGCGACAGGCATGTTGTTTGAGTGCTAGGCGAGCGATGGAATTGGGCAAATTTTCTGGCCAGTTTTTCCTCTTTTCTTTCCAATTTTGGACAACGATTTCTCATTAACCCGGAATTAGTTTTAAAATTTCAAATATATCACGACGATCTACTAGACGAATAGAACAATTTAGTCTATTTATATTTATAATTTGATCATCGAATTAAGTCTGAATATTTAGCTGATGTTGACCCCATAGTCACTTTGCCAAGTTCTATACTTAACTAAATTTTCGCATCTTTAAACCAAATTCTAACACTTCTAATATTATACTCGAAAAGAGACTCAATTGAAGCCTGTAGAGCACGACGATATATGCATATAGTAATACACACATCACCATACGGTTATTTATGGAACATAATGATCTGTTCGTTCTTGGATCTGTTAAAGGAAAAATGGAGACAGAAAGCAAAATCTCTGGATACTGTTTGCCTCACCTTATCTTTGCTAACAAAGTGAAAAATCAAATCCAGATTTTAATGTAGCTGTACATGTCTAGTCTACTAATCTATCTACGTGCCTTCATTTTGTGATTTCCTTTTGGCACAGGGGAAAACAATTTCTTCAGTATATTTGTCATTTGATCCAGTATCCTAGCAGAGCCTAAACGTAATGAATGATCAAAAATCTAATAATGGCACTCAAGCATAGACAGTTCAAGGGAATTCTCTGCTCAAAAATACGGGGGGCAAAAAAAAAATCTCTGCTCAAACTTTTGTAGACAAATATGGTCATAACTAAGCAGTAATATTACTCAGATAAAAATATACAATTATTACCTCTAGGCTTTTGATCATAACATTCACAATTTATATACTGTAGAATATTAGTATAGAGTAAAAGATTTTAACTTTACTTTTCATCCTTAGTCAAGTACTGTCCAAATCAACATGCCAAACATACCACCTCTTCTTTTATTATGTTTATGTTGATATAAGGAAAAATTCGCAAGAACTCGTTGGACCACATAAAGCGGGTTGGGGAAAATGCTTTTTTTAGCTGTAATGAAATGTGAGGAAAACGGCAGTCCTCTCTTACTTCAAATCCCAAATCTCATAAGCATTCAAAGACCTTTTACTTTTATGGAATAGCCAAAGTACATGAACTGTCGTCCAGATCCAAAACCGAGATTCATACCATTGCCAATACAGATTGTACTAAGAGCATGACGAGTGTAGTTTGGAGCTTGCGTGACGAATTCAATAGTGTAATATGCTTTCCCGTCAACATCGTGCTATAAGATTCAGAGAACAATTGTCATTAAATTTATACACATCCATACAAGCACATTAATATACTTGTTATGTGCTGAGCAAGAAATTTGAAAGGATATTTATATGATGAATTGCTATTGGCATTTTGAAATGTAATCCTAGAGGTAATGAACATCTTAGGAATTTACGAGTTGTGTTATATGACAATACTTGAGTATATGTGTGTGCGTTTGCAAGCATGTCCATGCTTGTGCAGTAGACTCTAATTTAGTAATTTTGGAAACACTCATGGCATGTTTTGTAAGGTGGATTAGATAATAGTGGACAATACTAATAAGGAAAAAATCTGGTGTATTGTACATTATATCACATCTAGTCCTCCTACCAAACATTTAATTTTGTATACTATACTCAGCACCAAACATGTCATTTGGTCTATTGTATAGTTATATCCCATCTAGTCCTCTATACCAAACACGTGCTTGTAAAAGAAATCTGCTTTTTGCTGATGCATGTTCCAGCAGAAAGCAAATGTTCTTCTCCACGAAAGGTGGCATATTGTATTATTAATAATGAATAAACATAGAACAGATTTTGAAGGGGGCTGGAATGATGTTTCTTCTATTTAGTTGTTTGGTTATGGAAGTTAAACTGTTTCGCGTGGAAATCGAGTCTCGCTAACAATTAAAAGAAGGTTCGGACGATTGTGTAAGGAACAACAACCTCTCGAGACAAAGTCCCAATGAAGGGTGCTTTATTTATGAATATCACAATTTGCAAGAAGTTAAACGCCTTTAAGGGGTACAAGTACACTGAATTTGTAGAGTAATTGAAAGTAACAAGAAGAAAGAAAGAAACGAAATTACATAATTATCGGTTTGAGAGTCGTTTTTTGGATCCCTTCTTCCATGTTCTCTTTTCTCTTTTATACTCATTTGACAATTTTTTTCTTGCAGAACCGTTTGAAAATTACTCATCGCCCTGTAACTTCCCTTTTCTCCATAATGGATGACTTGTCAAAAGGAACTACCGTTTTTAATTGCTGCCATTACTCTTATAATTTAACTGTTAGCAACCGAGATTCCTGAATTGTGGAATGAACTGTTTCAATAATCGTTGCTTTAAATAACAACAAGACACTATCTTCGCCCAGATTCTGGGCGTCTCGCAGGCTTGAGCAATGATGTGCTTCCGCTATTTGGGCTTCTCACAGGCTTGAGCGATGATGGGCCTCCGCTACTTAAGCATTTCGCATGTTTGAGCGATGATGTGATTCCGCTACTTGGGTTTTTATATGGTCTTGTTTGGGCCCATCCTTTGAGTTTCCTAATTGGACTTAATTTTTTGGACCATTTAATTGAGCCTCATTTTTGTATGTCAAAAATTACCCTCCAATATAGCAAAATTAATATCAATTCTTAATCTTATACCATATTCATCCTTTATACTTTCCCGCGATGCTTGAAATCCAAAAAGAGCGGCGAATCCCAATCATTATTTTGTTTGGCAGTGACCTTCTACATCCCAAAAAGTGCAAAATTACACAATTCCTATAAACCAAAGAACACGCCACTTCATCGCGCCATTATACCCACGTTCTGTATCGCAGTGTTTCTTTTACATATAAAGATCACTGATCATCTTCTTACTTCTCTACTTTTACACTCCCAAAACCCTCGAGAAGATTATAATTTGTAGTAAATGACTACTTCAAAGAACTCTTCAGAAAACGCCCTTATTTTCGAATACTTCCAAAATCTTCTTACCAGACCGTATATAAATCCAGCTTTCCTTTCACCAGTCAATCCTGATCTCCACGAGTTCTATCTAGGCTCATCATTTAATGACGCTAATTCTGTTAGGCAAGCAATGGTGGGCCAATTGGTCCATTGTACTCAAAATTCTCCTTTTCTGAATCCTTTTTCGCTAAAGCTAATCCGTGAAAAATGTATTCACACTTGGCTCAAAATTGATACTATTTTCCTCCTTTGGCATGTACGTATGACAAACCATGGCCCTACCAAGGTAATTTTTGATTGTGCTGGGATTTCTGATTTATTAGAAATCGTTCTCCGTCTTCCAATCTATGATCCTGTACTTTTCCCTATTACTTTGAGCTTTTGGTCTTCTGAGTATAATACATTTATCTTTCCACTTAGCCCAATGTCCACTCTGAGGGATGTTGGAGCCTTAGTTAATCTTCCATCCCTGGGCGACACCATTTTCTCTGTCATTTTGGTTACTGCTGCTGTCCCAAAATTTGATAAGAAATACACTGATTTTTATTTGGGCATGCAAGAACTTTATAACAATTCTAGTTCTGAACCTACACTTGTTGAGCGTGTTGCATTTCTTCAAGTTTGGCTTTGTAAATATGTTCTTTGTGTACCCAGCCTTAAACCTTCTATGGCTTATTTGCCCAATAGTACATGAATCAGCGCGTGGTAGGTCTCTAAATCTTTGTTTATTATTCTTAGCTACCTTTTATAGAGACATGACTTCTCTTCAATTCCAGTTGAGGAATGGTGCATCTCCTACTTGTAGCGGGCCTATTTGGCTAGCTCAATTGTGGTTGAGAGCATACTTTTCAGAACTTGGTGCTCTATTAGCTCTTCCTAGGTCGATCAGTTATAACGGGCTAGCCATCAATCAATTGAGCCCTGTTAATATGTTCAATGGGGATGTTTTCACATTCTTGTACAACTTGAATTCAATCTCTACCTTTTTTCCTTTCTCTGTTCACTCATTCCGACTTACGTGCAATCTCCTTCTACTATGGATGATGTGAGCACATTTTTACCCATTTGGGCTCAATATTTGATTGGGAAAGTGTGGTTCCATGACATCTTAACTGTAACGAATGTTAAGGTAGGGGTTGAAATATATGTTCTCCAATTTGTTGCTCGTAGGCTTGGTTTTGACCAAACGTAGCCTGTTCCTCCCTGTCTTCTCAAGAGTTTGATAGAACATTTTCACACAATCATTAAAACAGAGGCACATGCCATTGATGTTTGTAATGCCCTTTTGACAGATGATTTCTCCTTAGCCTCTTTTAACCCCACTTTTGTCATTCACCATTTTTTTGAACAATTCTAGCCGTCTGTGAAGCGTATGTTGTTTGCAACTGATTCTAACCATGCTTTCCACTTACTAGAGAGGTCATGGACTTCTTCCATTTCTCATATTCCTTCCATTCCTGTATCCGTCAGGAATCCTACTTCTCCTTCGCCATCCCTACCTACTCAAACTGGAATAGCAAAGGGTGTCTCCAGTCGTACACGCCCAGCTTTAGCTTCGTCAGTTTGCCCGACGCCGATGCTGCCCCTCTCGTCATCAGGCGGAAGA